>WAAG01088348.1:970-30613 GCA_013390105.1 Tichodroma muraria | reverse complement strand
GTAAGGGATATTATTTTTGGTGATATCAATTAAATATGTGTGTGCATGTAACTTGTAATGGCTGATTTTTGCTATAAAATTTATCTTCACCAGCAAAGAGAGAGGGCATACTACTTTGAATTGTTCTGCCTTTTTTTGAAGTAAAGATAACTGTTATAACAGAAAGCAGCACTCTCTTGGTTTTCATTTGTATGACATTGGTGGCTAATTGCCTGTGAGCAATCATGTTGTTACTGAGATCATGGTGGATGAGATAGGAAGCTTTGAAATAAAAATACTTACTTAGTGTCATCAGCACTTTGACTGACAACCCATTTTGCCAATCTTTACTACTCCTGGTTTATAAACAGCATACAGGAGTATAATAGCTGAGCTGCAGAGAGGCCATCAATCTTTGCTTGCTAGGGGATAACCTGTCAACATGTCCATGACTTACCACCCCTGTGTTCTGATGGCATTTGGGACTCTGTCAGATAAACATCCCACATAAACCCAGGCCATTAGATGACCACGTTATCTCTGTAACTGACCTTCTACAAACTAGAAAATGACCAGATTATATGTTCCTAGTTGATTTTTTCTCAGTCTCAGTTAGAGGTACATCATTATTCTGATCAATAATGTAGGCAGTTGCTAGTAATTTCAACATTAGTATTGGCTCATTTTCAAAATTTGCCACAGTTTGAATTGCAGCTACTTAAGCAAAACCGTAAAAATAGATATCACTCAGAAAAAAACGTGGACTATTTCTATTTTCTTTTTAATTCCCTACTTCTTTGTTTACCAATTTCCATTCAAAATTATTGCTTTGGAAAGAATACCCTCTTCTGTGCTGACATTATACATAAATCTGTTTGCATTTGTTGTCCTAGTATAATTGTGATTATACTGTTTTCATTGTTTTAATTTCTACCCTTCTCTTGGTCTCTAACTGTTCCTCCTAATTTCATTGCATATATATTCTTATAATACAGTAATGTAAATACAGTAATTCACATTTTCACCTGTTCCATTTAATGGCAATCCAGAAAAAGAGTAGAACAAAAGTAAGGCAAAACATAGTATGCTTGCTGTCATTTCTTAAATAACATGTAGAAGCGAAAGATCCACTTAAAAGGATCAGTGTATGGAATTAAAAAACCCTCAGAAGTTTCTAATTAGACTGAAGGGGAACCTGATTCCTTTAGCCTCTGTGTCTCTCTTCCTGTCAGTGACACCGTCAGTGTTAAGGGAGCCTCAGTACCAGCAAGAGGATTAATATTTTGCAAAATTGCCTTTTAAAAGGCCTAATTTACCTCGCCATATATTCAGTGACATTCTGGACAGGTTTTGTGAAAAATAAACGTCAAATAGGTTGTGTACACTTTTAAAAAAAAACTACTGTGTTAAAAATAGATTTTCAAAACCAATTACAAAGTTCCAATTTTTGCTGTAATAGCTGTGGGACAATTACAAATTGACTTAACGCCTCAAAGCAAATCATCACCGTTTAAAATACTTTGTCATGCCTACTATGCCTACCCTCATAACATTTCATTTTATGTTAATGTGTCATGTGTTAGAAAATCATGTAATGATAAAGAAAATGTTCATGTGGAAGGTTAGAAATTACTTTAATGAGTTACTATTACCTTGCTTGCAGACTGTTGGCAATATTTTTGTGTTATTTTAATGTATTCTGAGTAGAGACAGAGGCACTCGTCAGATTGGATCATCAAGAACATTCCCCTGGGAATCAGGGCAGGATATAGTCCCCTAAGAAATGATGTGTCAGATTAAGCTGATGCTATATTCGCAGGAAATAAACCACACAATGAAATACAAAAATACACTGAAATATATTGTCTGTTTGACATCTAACATACCTCGGTGGGCGCTAAGGACATGGACACAGTGACCATAAGGACACTTCTCAGGCTGTGGTGTTCAGAAGCCGGGTCCTCTCTCACTTGCAGCTCCTCTGTCATACAACCACGTGGCAAAGTCTCCCAGAATTTGTTCGCTTCCCCCATGCTGCAATGGGCTCATACTTGAAGTGGGAAGATGGCAAGATCGCAGTAAAAAGGAATTAAAAGTGTGGTCCCAGTTAAAAGCAGTGGTAGTAGCAGTGCTTGTAGATAGATTTGACACTGATCTCTGACCTAGTGGAAAGGGACATTACTATGATTGGTGATCAGTAAATTTTTGCTATCAATCCAGAGCTGTAACAGATACTTAAAGAGGCAAAAGATATTGTCACTGTATTAAAATAGGGGCATTATGAATATAATGCTAGGGCAGGCTATTTCAGCCCACAAAAGTCAGGAAATTGACAGGCTGCCTAGCTTCTGTATTCCCACTGCACTGGGTGTTGCTTTTTGATTCTCTTTACATACTGCTGGCTTGGCTGTGTGGAAGCACACCTGCAAATAAAACTCTCCTGAGAGATGATTGTTCTGCAAATGCAATTTCAAATCTCCCAACTTTTGTGCATATGAATCTTGGCTATGAAGTTACATTCGTGCAACCTTGTTTGCGCTTGATTATATGTTAGAAACTCAGTAGAGGATAGGACATGTTATTCCATGTTACTATCCTTAGAACTTCATTGTATCTATAGTAAATTAGTGCAGTTCTCTTCCTCTTATTCCAAGCAGTAGGTGCAGTAATTGGCACCATTTAGTGTCAATACAACAAATCTGGTTTGAGGCTCAGAAACTTTCCACAGGTACTAATAAAAGAAAGCTTATTTCACTCCTCTGTCTCAAAAATTGCTAAGAAAAATTTTAGATTTTTAAGAACACTTCTAGGAAATGGTTTTAGGAAAAACAAAGAGAAATATCAGCCTGGAAAATACGTTTTTCAAATAGAGAAGATACTTCCAATGAAAATAGCTGTCTCTGGTTTGGCACATGCAGTGCCTTGGATACTCCTTGTAAGCTTGGAGGGATTGTTTTTAATAAAATGTTTCCCCTGGAGGCTGCCGGAGACAAGCCTAAGACAACCAGATTCTGATCCTAAAGGAAATTTCCCGAAGCTCATTATGTGGACTTAAAAACGAAAAATAGGACCAAACCATGAGAAATTATAACTTTGTTATCATTTTCCTCTATCACATCTTTCTTGGAGCGTATCATAGACCAAAATGGTTCTTTTCTTGGACAGTAAGATGTGCTGGGGAATTTAGTTGAAGTTATATGCAACAGGTTATAAATAGAGTCCACTGAGGATGATTAATGTGGAAGGATGTCAGAGTAAAAAATACTTCTTATATTTATAACAAAATACAACAAAGCTCCAGCTTTGAACTGTTCCCTCTCAGAAGGTGGACAGTATGCAGTCAAGGCACAGGGCAGTGATAGAAAAGCTCACATCAATCTAAGTAGGCTTCACCTCAGGGTCTGTTTCTCAATCCGTGGCACAGCCTTCAGGAGCAAACCACCAGAGAGCTGCATACACCGTTCCTACTTGCATGAAAGCGCCAAAGGAACGAGACTGCTGATTTTCCTTAGAGGGAGTCTCTGGTGGGCCTGAGCACATACAGGCCCTGGCAACTATGGTGGCACCTTCTTCTCTGAGCTGCAGCGAGTTGGCCCAGCAGAGCCCAACAGTGGCAGTCGTGTGCAATGCAATGAAATTATTCAGCCACGAGTAACTGATTCCTAATGGAATTACAGGGATGTAATGAAGTTTTATTTCTTTTTTTTATTGTTGCATTTCTGCAGAAATCTTTCATTAACATTTTCCACATGTAATGTTTTAAAGCTTTAGAGACTGTGTTCTTTTTTTGTTTTGTGTATTCAACACCTCCTCTCCATTCCAGGAAAAGGCTGCTAAACTGAAAACACTCCTTTCACTTATTCATAGTTGTCTAGTAAATGCAAAGTTGTATTATTTGCATGTGTCCATAAATGACTGTATAACCTCAGACTGAGGAAGACGTACACCCATCTGAGTGATCCTTACAGAAATTCAATGCATTGAAAATGTATCCATAAATAAGAAGAAAACAAGAGGGATAGGCATAGCGATACCAATATCACTGCATTTCTTAAAACATGCTTGGTTTAGTATTCATGCTGCTGATTATAAAATAAGTTTCTTGTACACAGGCAGTGAAATGCTTTTAGCACGTAACCATTTTATAAATAAAGTAGATATAGACTTCTGAAACATTTTAGTTGTGATCTCATGGTTTTGTCATTCTCTGGAAGTAAAAATATTGACATTTACCAAGCTGTTTGTTCCAGCTTTCTGGTCTCCTGCAGTTTATTTATGTAACAACCTTATCGATGAGCCTCTTACTCAGCTCTCTAGGTTTAACTGAGTTGAGTCGATTTGCTACCACAGCTTCAAGTCGCTGTTACAGAACAAGCAAGACATCCTAATAAAGCCGTAAACGTGTTTACTCAAACATGGTATTGATTTTACTTGGAGAGGGAGAAGCTAGTGCTTAGCATGGTGTCAGGGAGGATGAATTTAACTGCAGTTTTTCATTGTCATCTGTCATGGTTGTGAAACACTAAGTGAAGCCACAAGAGGATAATTAGAATTGCCAGAAATTTAGCCCCTAAAATCAGTTAACCACTTGAGATTTTTGTAGTTTAATTAGTTTTTATTAAAACTTTCCTCCAGTGGTATAGTCAGGAAGGATTTTCTAGTGTTCTTTCCAGTAAGAGATTTCAAGGTTGCCACTTGTTAGATATACATCTTAAATGACCATTTTTCTACGGAAGGGTTGGTAACCTTTTTTCTCTCAATTGTAATTAGCCTGGCACTACAGTTCTGTGTAAGAACAGAGCCATTTCATTTTAAAGGAGAGAAAAAGACACGTGTTTCTATGGATATACATTTGTAGTTAATAACATATATATGCATGTATGGAATCATTTTTACGGTAAATTTTGAGAAAGTGCTAAAGTGCTTGAAGGTTGAAAGAAATATAGAGTGTTTGAAGATGCTTACATTTAATTTGTCTTATATACTCTAAGTCTGATGTGTCAGACCACAGTGCCAAAAGACATGAAAACAGAAGCCAAATCCCACCCTTAATCAAAAACGTTTCCATTTAGAATAGCCAACATTTGGTTTGATAGCAATGGGCAGGGCCTCTGGCTTGCCACAGTTCTTGGCTGTAATATCCACCATCTGCCACAAAATTAAAAAAGGAGAAACCTCAGCACGTTGACGTACGGTCGTTCAGTGACTATATTGCAGAATCAACTGATGCCAACATCTTTTACAAAATCTGGGGTGGCTGGTTGGCTCTTGGCAGCAGCATTGCCAACCACCTGATTACTACTGACCAGGCTATGCTACAACATTACCCCACTCCAACTGTACTAAAAGACCTCAAAAAAAGCCCCACTCATACTAGCTACAAGGCTTTACATTGAGTGGGTAATATTTCTGGAAAACTGTATCTTCCCACACTCCTGGCCTGGAAATATAGTGGGATCACATAAATACAGATGAGCGTCCCAGCAACTGCGATAAATTCTGTATATGAACAGGAGTGTGAAAAGGTGCTAACACCATTTTTAAAAGTGCAGTTCACAAATCAGGCTGTAGAAATTTTAAATACAAAAAAGAGGAGTCAGCTAAGCTGGTCATGATCCTTTTTGTGGCTGGGACAATTTTGATGGCGATTGGCCTGGCAAGCATAGGTTATATGCTTTAGGGTTCATCTGGAAGCAGAATTGTCTGGGAACATCACATAGCAAAACAGTTTTGAGGGGCTTTGACCCAGGGTCAGCTTGTAGTTGTTTATAATTGATGCATTTGATAGTTGGATTTTTTCAGCTTTTCTCTCTTGCATTAAAAAAAAAATTAATTTTGCCATGGGCGTTTTATAAAGGTTGGGAGTGTGAGAGAAACTGCAGAAAGACGAGTAGTGGGGGAGCTGGGTGTCGGAGGCTATAAATGGATTTTCAGCCAGCATTAGTAATTAACAGTCATTAAAATTAATTGTCAAGTGTACAATTTGAAATGAAACATTTGGCTTCAATATGAGCTGTTTTTAAGTGTTGTTAAACCATTACTAGAGCAGACCAGAACTGTTTTAAATCTCCACTATCAGACTCCCACATTCCTGCCCAGCTGCACTAGTGCTAAGTGTTCATTCAGAATTACCACTAGTAATCTGGAAGTAAAACTTCCAAAGAAATCACTGATTTCAGTGAAATTGCCTCTGAATTATGTTTTGCTAGAAAATCAACTTGTTTCTCCTTTAATGATTTTTAAGTGCTACTCAACTCTAAGGAGTAACAAAGTGAAGACAACACCTTTTGTGGCAGTCAGTGGTCTGTCTTGCTTTGTCTCTTCAAACTTATACTGACATCCCCAAAGAGATTTGAGCTGGTCTCAGTGAGTGCCTCAGTCTGGGTCTGGCTGTGAGGCTCAAGCACCACTTCTTACACTTGGCTTACAGGACTTTCCATTTGGTGGGGAGCACAGAAAGGAACAAAGCAGCTTCACTTTTCCATCCCTCATTCTGTTTGCAGATCTAGCAATTACAAATGTTGTCTTTGAGAATATGTAGTAGGGAAGCTGGAGATAATAAAGATTAACTCTCAGTTATTTCAGGCACACTTCTCAGAGCAAAGTGATTCCAGAGTTGCTTTTTTTTCTACTGAGCAGAAAAGAAATAATTATGGGCCAAAAATAGCTATTGGTATGTTATAATCGCTTCTATCATCTGAGAATGCAAATACATTTTGTTCCACTCAAAGATTTAAAGCAACTTTTGAAGCAAAGTTGTCTTTTTTCTAGGAAGGAAAACGGGATGAATTGAACCCAGTTCCAAAGAAGTTCTCACCATTAGTAGGTGCAAGGTGGTTACTTGGCTATCCATGCCTGTGAAGGACAAATGGCATCCCAGTCTACTCTGGAAGCTTACCAAGATGGCTCATTACATCAAGGTGGCTTGCTAGACATCCTGCAACTGCCTTTTCCCTTACTCCATAAGCAGTTAGCATGTCGGATAACAGGGCAGGAAGCAGACGGGAAAGCCTGGAGTTTGGGTCTTGCCTTTGTGTTCTAGTGTGACAAGAGTGGTGCACAATGCTTGCAACACCGTCCACATCAGCAGTGCAGAAATGCTACTGCAGAACAACTGCGGTTAGAACACAGTAAACAATATTGCCTGGAGTTGTTTTGGTAAAATACTTGAAGTGAGGTTGTGTGGTGTAGCTGAAATTTACTGCTGTTTTCTGCACTCCACTCGAGTACTAGCCAGGGACCAGTTCAGACCACAGAAATGAAGTAGATGCTGAGCTACTTTAGTATGTGCTGGGATGATCTAGGTCTGTGATCCCAGGCCTGTGATACAGGATCAGAGTTCAATCCTGCACTTTTGGTCTCTGAAATTGTAGGAGTGTGAATTAAGTCGGAAGCCATGTTCACTTATCTTCTTGCATTTCCAATCATGGCACCTTAAGAGATTACAGCCTTCAACTGCTTCCCATCTTCCCTCCACTGCCCTGCTTGCTGGTCCAGCTGTTAGAGTGCTCACTAACCCACTTCAGTTTCAATCAGCTGGGTTAGCAAAGATTCCCTGCTCAACAGCTACTGTTTAAACTGATCTGGCTCGTTTTGACAGGGTATCGGGTTGTACCAGCAGCAAAGCAGCATGGTGAAAAACAGATGGGGGAGTAACTTCTTCAGCTGGAACTGAGATCTGAATCCATGCCTTGAGAGTATGACTCACGGGGTTTGCATCACCGTGCCTTATACACTGGGGGAGGCAAACTCTGAATTATATTCTGACCATGTTGCTTTTTACTGCATTAACTAAAAAGAACATTCTGCAGCTAAGGCAGCCAACCTGATAGAGCTCTTTGCTTCTCTGCTCAAACACTGCTTTCTGGTGTTCCCTCGGGGTCTGCTTTGCCAACTGCCTAGTCTTACTGTGTGATGTAGTTCTGTTTGTGATACGTGTGTTTGTATTGTCATTCAATGCGATATTGTGTCAGATACTGCTATTTCCATTTCGTCTCTGAAACACATACCTTTTAAGAAAAACTCAGCAGACAAGAGAATGGTTTGAGGGCAAACTCCCCACTGCAGTTTCTACATATCTCATATATGACAGCTGTACTTAATGTCATTTCTGCAACACTCATAAATCACAGAGATCTCTCACTTCTATCCCCAATTAGAACACGATGTTTTTTCACCTGAATCTGCTTTCACTTAGATCAGAATAAATAAGAAGTAGCTTCACTGAAGACAAAAGACTTATACTAACTTGAAACTACAATAAGCCTGGGAGGTGATGACAGTGTCAGTCTAGTTGGTATTGAAAAGTAATTCATGTTTTATGGTCCTTTGCTCTGTGGATTTTCTCATCTTCATGTATGTTTGATACCTTGATCATAAATGTAGAGGATAGTTGTTCTTTCTTGTGTAAACCTCTCTCTGAATTCATGCTCTGCACAAAATGTAGCCCCATGTTTGCCTTTGGAGATCTGCCCAGTGCATCTTCATACTTACTGAGTCAGAAATGGACTGTCTTAACAGCCTCATTTTACATATGGTTACAACTTGCTCTCAAGTTTTAACCACCCAGAAGCACACTGGCAAGCTCCTGCCTCCCAGGCAGTTTAAATTTAATGATTGACACCCTCCACATATCCAAGAAAGTTTCTCCTAAGAATGCATGTTAATTTAATGGAGAGCAGACCATTTTCATCTCGTTATTCAGAAACGATCTGATTTCTGCCAGGCATGCTGTTTGAATTTCTCAACTGTTACCCAACTATTGCAGCTGGACCATCCTGCCACAGTTGTGTTGTCTGTCATCCCTGACTGCCATCAGTGATAGCACTCACAGCACAATTTCTTCCAGTTACAGATTCTTATCCTTGTGTAACTGATAACTCCTGTCTTCTTCACTTGTGCTTATGGACTTACCTTTTGTTGGTGAAGGAGACATTTTATCCCAGCTAGTGTCAGTCAATATCTGTAAAATTCCAGCCAATATATAGTTCTCTAGAAAAGTATTGATGTCAGAAACATATGAGTTTTCTCCTTTTTTAACTAATCTGCCTACTCTCTATGGCCTCCCTACTCCAATGAAAAGTGTTTGATTTATAGATTTTGTAGTTTCAGACTCTTCTCCAATTTGGTGCAGTTTAGAGAAAACTGTATATCAGTTAGGCTTCTTTTCGGTATCAGTCATGACCAAGAAGCCAAGACAGATATTGGTAATTCATGAAAACAGGTCTTTTGCTCACCAGTATTATCCTTCATTAATCTAGCCTTCATTTTCTTGTTTTACATGATATTTAATCTCCAAAGAGCAGACATCATTGCATAGGATGAAATATTTTTATCTTCTAAAATTATGCTGTAGTGTACCACAAAAGGGAATATTTAGAAACAGAGCACGGGTTAAATGACAGCATCACAATACAGTGTGGAACCTTTTCCCAATAGTAACCCAGATGAACAGAGAAGGGGAATATGGAAGCAAGCTAGCAAAACATATCAGCTTTGAGTCAAAATTTGTAATATGTCAGAAGCTGGTACTTATGAGTTTTGCACATTACTTAGCAGAGACATGGTTTCAAGACTACATTTGTACTGTCAAGGCCCAAAGCCTGAGCATGACAGAAACTTGAAATGGTGGATGAAATCTTTAAAAAGAATATCTTTCAGCTTGCTAGAATTCTGATTTTTCTTGGGCAAGTCTCACTTCTGTGATTGGATGAGGAAGAGAGATACATCTGAAACATATTAAAAACAGGATAAAAGTGAATAAAATATTACCTCTAGAATGACAGAGTGGAGTTTTAAATTATAAGATACTAAGTTTACTTCTCACATCTCAAAAACCTCTTCCAAATTTAAAATACATATTTCACCTCTGCCGTAAGTTCTGTCATGCTTTTGATCACAATAGCTTCAGCCAAGGCAAAATGTTCAGAAATTAGGGACTCGATCCATAAGGTTTCTGGTGCTGCTTGTACTGAACTTCCCCGAGTACCCTTTTAGGACTGCCTACCTCTGTTCATTGAGGAGGTGCTCAGGCTTTCGAAGCGCTCAGCTCCCGGTGATTGCTGGGTTTCCAAGCTGTGCATGCCAGGCCGTGGCAGCTGAAGCCGTGAACTGCCTGCCCCGATGCTGAGAGGTGCCTGCTTCTCCGCACAGTTTGCTGTTTAGGGGCGTATCTGCACATGCTCAGGGGTAACCACTGTTGCTGAAGTTTTAGATTAAATGTCCCATTATCAAAGGCAACAGATGTCATCTAACTTTCCTCATCAGGTAAAAATTTTTCATCTTCCTTGTACTGTGGGCATCTGTAACTTTGAATATAATGTTTCTCTATTACGTGTCTCTCTTTTTTGGAGAAAAGTTTGCACACAGTTGTGTTGGGGCTGTAGCTGCAGCCAGTAAGAACAGAAGGAACTCTCGTCAGCAAGGAAAACTGCTTCTTTGTTTTAAAATGTTCTTTGAGGAATCAGGGGTTGTCTCTGTAAAGAAGAGAGCAGGAATTCTGTTAAAAACACTCTGAGAACAGTAATAATGATCAGTCTTGATAATCTTTAATTTACGGGAGGCTACCAAATGGAGACTTCACAAAGAAATCGCAGCAGCACCACTCCAGCCCTGCAGGTCACTCAAGTGCGATTCTCAATTTAAACTGGCCAGGCTGCAGGGTTACGTACAGGCAGGCCAGTATTTCAGTGCTTTGCCCTGTAACAAACTGATACACTCAAAAAACTAATCTGACCATTTTCTTCCTTCTCTTTCTCTCCCACTATGTCCCATAGGCTTTCTGTCCCAGCTCGTCTATGACCGGCCGGTGACTGAGTGCATCCGGGCTGGACATTACGCAGCCAGCGTAATTATCAAGCGTTCAGGTTGCACCTTCCCAGAGAAGCCTGACTTCCACTGATAGTGGTGAATTGGAGGGATCAAGAGTAACTTCTGTGTTGCCATGGGATTGCTGCCTAAATTTTTCCTCCTTCCCGTTCCTTATCTTTCCAGTACCTGCATCAACGCTTCTGTACTTCTGTTCATTGTATTCTAAACAAAATATATATTTCTATGGTGTTTTCCATTTCATACATCTACCACGTCTCAGTAGTCTTAACTTTTGGGAACAGTGCTAAGTGAAGCTTATTATCTCATCCATCAGGAAAAAGTGTTCTATTTAGACAGTTTCCAAGGAAATCCCATTTAAATGACACTGCTGATTAACACCATTAAAATACTTCTGTTGAATTACCTAGTTTGTATCCAGCTGTGGCCAAATCCTATACAACTTACATGAAATCAACAGACCTGACTTTTTTCGTAACTTAACCTTATAAACAGGGAGTTGTTCTATCTATCTAGTAGAGTCAGACGTGTGTAAAGAGTGCTGTAAATGTCCCAGGAATTTCCATATGTATTGGAGTGTACAAGATCTGGCTATCAGATAGTCCAGCTTCCGTGAAAGTACATCACTGTTTTTGTCAGGAATTTAAAGACCTGATCCACAGCTGCGATATTTTGCATTCAGCCATCTTGCACTGATGGCAGTAGCTTTGGGTCTGGCCACTTTTATCTGTCAGTACATCTCTAAATCTATAGGTACAGTCACTTTTATCCATCAGGTGAGCTAGCAGATAGGTACTTTCAGTGATTTCAGGGCAGATGCATGAGTTGGTGATGAAAATAAACATACAGATAGGTCCTATCTCCTCCATGTGTGTTTTCTAGAGGCTGCATTAAGGTACACATAATGAAAATGAGGTACAGAAATATTTATGCAGGATATATTGACAGGATATGCCAAATGGAATCTCTGAAACGCACATTTTTAAACTTTTAATTTACTTTGGATAATTAAGCAATATGGTGGATTTTGTTTGTATTTACAGTATTCAAAAAGGTGATCTGACACTGCATTCATTACTTTGCTATGTAATTTGATACTGATAAATAAAAAATTGTCATACAGTAGCTCCTGGTTTTGTTTTGGTATATTGTGTCTGTCTTTCTTCTGTGTATCCTACTGAAATGGGAGCAAGACATGGGTGCTAAACCTATAGTACATGCCAAATCTCAATGTTTGATACATGACTTTCAGTGTCCAGGTGGGTGTTCAAGGGTGATCGCAGCAGTAAGGAAGAGAAGGAACATCAAATTGGTGTTTGTTCTACAGAAGAGATGAAAAATTAGAGGCTAGGGTTCACCAAAGAGTGTAAAGTCAGTGCGGGGTTCACACTTCACTGCCCAGGATGGAACAAGGGACGCACAGAGACTGAATGCTGTTATTGCGGTTTGTGTATTGGAAAGAGCACGGGGAGGAATCAAGGCTGAGATCCCAATTCCCTTGTTTGGTCTGCTGTCCAATCTGACACACTGGACAACAGGCTCTGTCGTCTTAGAGATCACCTGGTGTGGGATTCCTGCAAGCGCATCAGCCGGCGACTTCTGCAAATCCTCACGGGTCCGTGGAACGGCGCCGCCGCGAGCGCAGGGCACTCGCAGTGAGTCCCCCCGTTCTGCAAGGCCTCTGGCTCACACTGCTACCTGGGAAAGGCTCTGTCTCTCTGCCAACCTGCTCATGAACAGCTTTGTGCAAGTAAGACTGGTCTGGTTTCATCACAGCGCTACTCTCAAAAGAGCTTTAGGCTGTACATTTCTCATGTTCTAGCATAGGTGGGGGAAGAGAAATTAATATGTTGGAGTGAAAATAGAATGGCAAACAAAACTAAGAGTCTGCAATGTGCATGGTCTTCAGGCTTTATGGGTTGATCAGAAGAATGTGATTTTTTACATCTTGTAGTTAATTTCTGATTTCTTAACTTGATGTATCCATGTGATATCAAGAAAAACTGACAGGCTGAAGATGGATGTGTTGCAGTCCCTGCTTTTAATATATGGTCACATATGCCACACCAGTCTTACTGCATGAATTTGCCTGTCAGTAAGGAAAACCCCAATGGTTTGGTGGTTAAATTTGCTGTTCCTCTTGCTCTACACCCATGACACTTTCCATTCCTTTTGAAACAACTTTACCAATGTCCTGGCCTGAAAATTAGAGCTCATTTAAAATGAATATAAGTATGTAAACATTGTTTATCTTACCAATGAAACTACATGACACTTGTATACTGTGAAGAAAAGGAGGATATATAAAGGCAAGTAGTCATAACGTCATGGAGACTCCTTCCTTCCTTCCTTCCTGCCTGCCTGCCTGCCTGCCTGCCTGCCTGCCTGCCTGCCTTCCTCTATTCCTTTTTCAGTTCAGGATGCAAGAGAGTCATGTCAGAGGTTCTGAGCTTTTCCACTGATCTGTTCAATGAGCTTGGGCTCCTGACATTTGGCTTTGAGTATCAGCTACAAAGCATAATCTGAAGCTAGTGGGAGCAGCTGAGGAATAAACTACTACCCAATTAATAGAAGGGCATCAGAGTCTGACCTGCTCTATTTAGCCATTTATTATTTCTCCAATATCTGTCAATGGATATTTTTGGATGCTATATAGAAACATATTTAGAAACATATTGCTAAATCATGCTAAATAATTTCAGGTTGTGCTGTCAGATTGCCTGATGATTTCATTCTGGATTTTTTTGCAGGATCTGTATTCCTTTCCTTCTTCTTACTGCTGAAGGGGGGGTTTATCTATACAATGGATAATGTTGTCACCCTTAATATTCTCTCTCACAAATTGTCTTCCTCTGTCTTCCAGCTTATTCCACACAAAGGTGTGTTAGAAAACTGGGCTATCTGGAAAATATCTTTGAAAGAGTTGTCTGCCAGTGATGTGTGCCACTGTCTCAAATCCCAGATGGGATGGCAGAAGTGACTCTGTCACTGAACTTGAGCCGTTATTCAAACACAGCATTCTTACCTGGGTTACTATCAGGAAATCAAATATTGGAAATCCATTTCCAACTAGCCAACAGCCAAAGCATCCCTCACTTGTATAAAACTTACCTTTTGCTGGAAATAAAACTGCATCTCCTGAGCCCAGCATTGAGCATTTTAGGCTTGTTTTAATACCAAGTGGGTAGCAATGCTGCTCAGATTAACAGGCAAGGAAACAGGCCCAGTATTCCAAAAGCCACATGCTAAATAGCTGAACAAATGATGAGCTGGGAATCAGGAAATAAAGGTTGTGCTTCTGTTTCTGCAGGTGATCCACTGTGTAACTTTGGGCAAATCACTTTCCTCTCTCAATCTCTGTCTGTAAAGATGATAAGCTCGATTAGATGGTAAAATTGAGAAGTGAAAGTGGTAAGAATAATTCAAGTAGGGCAGTATCAGCCACATCTCTGCCTGTGCTCATTGCTGGTTTTTTGAATATTTGAATGCTTTGTTCTGTGTGTGAACTAATGTAGAGCTATTTGTTTACCCTTGAAAAATAGTGCTAGTTGTTACTATTTGTGTGAGGGTTGAGATAGGAGAGGTAAAGGAGGGGAAAGGGGAAGTAAAAAGCTTTACTTATATGAAAGTGAAATAAAATATGCTACATGAAAATGACAATAGAAATGCACACTGTTTTAAGATGACAAGTCTGGGAACAATCTTTAATTTAAAGGGTCTTATCCACAGTTTTCATAAAGAAATGTTAATTAAAAGTGTGATGACATGTTTGGGATTTAAAGGAAATCATTCTGCAAAGGATTTATAGCAATCACAGCTCCAGAGCATTAGGATTACAGATCCTTGTGCTGTTCCTTTTCAGTGATCATGTGATTGGCCTGCTGTTAAATATAGCTCCCATTTAGCGAATTGAGACAGGCATGGGAAAGGTAGGGAGAGTTTCCCTTTAACCAGCGGGATTTCAGAGGTGTTGGAGATTATACAATTCATTAGTTTTTGCACAAGATCAAAGGGAAAGAGGAAGTCTTAATTTGGGCACCAACTGCTAGTGTCTGTAAGTCTTGCAGATTAACTGAGAAGAGAACATGTGCAGTGCAAACTGCTTGTGTTAGAGCATGAGACTATTGTTTTATATCTCACTAACTCATTGTTCTCTTCCCAGAGATAATTCTCACACTTAAGACCTTCAGAGATTGTTATGTCTATTGTGAATAGTTCAGCAACCAGCTGGCTCAGAGGTTATTGCCTAAGCATCTTTCCCTTGGTCTAATCCCCTGCAAGGTTTTTTTCTGGGCAGTGTTATTAATCTAAAATGACTGCTAACTGACTCCTATGTCAAACATTATTCATTATGTGCTTTAAATGCTTCCTGCAGAGGCCAAAATAAATTTTGCTTTTTTAAAAGCAGACCACAAGGAGTGCCTATGTAGGATATTTCCTTAAAGATTAGACTCAAAATGGCAGTTTAGATGAGGAGGGGGAAAAATTGTCTTCAAAACAAAGCTTCATAATTTAACCAGGGACATGCAAAATGGACAAATCTCGGTTACCAAAACCCACTTTTCATATAGAATTATCTATAAGTTGCTCCTTTGAAAGAAAACATGTGGCCTTGCAGGGCAGGAGAAATACTTTTATGAAGACATGGAATAAGTGACCTTATTAGAAAATGAAGACCAAATAAACAGAATTCTTAAAAAACAGTAATTCTTTTGTGTCTGGTTTTTTTTCAGGTGTCACTGGTGTTGGCATAAAGCATGAGGGTTTTTTTGTGTCAGTGACACTGACGAGCCTTGCATGTGTAATGGCAGTATGGGAAGAGAGACGGATAGATTTGAATAGCAATAAGGTGGGTTTTCTTCCAGTGTGAAAAGAGCACAGGATTCATGTGTGCTGAGATGAAGTATAGCCTTGCTGCACAGTGCAAATATTTAATGCTGTTCTAACTACCCCCTGGTTATTGGAGTGTGACAGTTAGTAGCCGTCAGCTGCCAAAAGCGTAAGTTAAAAAATGAAGCCAACTCAAACTTGAAACCCGCAAATCATAAATGTGCTGTAGCTTAGCAGGCAGATCATCTCCAAAGTTTAGAGTCACGTCGACCTGAGCTGCCTCTCAAGTGAAAGAAGGATCGAGTACATCTGTCTTCAGGTCCTCACTTTGCCAGGTACTCATAGGCAAGTTTCGGCCAGGCTTTCTGCCTCCTAAGGCCCTGGCACTCCCACGTGACATTTGTAAAGGAGGTTGAGTAAGGGCTGGAATGAAGAAAAGCAGAGCATTATCATTATTCTGGATCAAATATCTCAAGTCAGTGGTGCAGTGTAAATGCATAAAAAAATGGAAGAGCTCCTAAACTGAGTGTGAGAGAAATTGTGTGCTTAGAAAACCTCCCTGTCTGTGGTGCCATGGAGATGGTAGCATTGGTGTAAAATATTGCCCTAAAAGAAACATTACTGTGGAATAATAAAAGCATATGAGAAAATATTTCAAGAAAGGTTCAGCTTGAAAATCACTTCTCATTCTACCTATTATTTTTCTTACCCATGATAGAAGTAACACTTCACTGTACTTAAAAATTGCTCTACTTGGAACATACCTATTTTCTGGGTCCCTGGGAATAGCTACGTTCCCTCATCCCATCTATATTTGCTGGCTGTTCCTCTGTGGTGGTAATTACCAAATGCTAGTGATTAGAAGGCCATGCTGCCCTGGCTACATAGTGTCCCTCCAGAGGACAAGGCATTGCTCAAACACACCTCCTGCCCCAGTTAGCTTTATAAAACGAGTAGGTCTGGGGTTTTTTAAGGGGTAAGGCAGTTACCAATCGTAGTAGCTTTTTTCCAAAAATTAGATTGTTGTCATATCTGTGGATCAGCAAATTATAAATTAAATCATTGATCTACCTTGGGGATTCATTTCCAGAGATATTATTTATTTTGGGGTCTATTAATGGCACTCAAATAACTTGCAGAATTTCCAGGGTTCTTCTATCAGCCTCTCACATGGACAGACCTATTTTAGTCTGGCCTGTCCTAAAGCATAGCCAGCTGCTGTGGCTGTCTTGCAGGGTAAGGACAAAGCTTCCCTATTTGTCTCCCAAGGTCAGTACAATAACAAACACATTTTATGTCTGATAGTAAAAAGCACTTGTCAGTGCAACTTTTGCATTCCGTAAATGGTGACAGATTTCACAAGATGAACACTCTGGATTTGGGGAAGGCTGTGCTCCAGATACAGGGTGTTTTGCATGTAACATGAATACGTAAGTAATATATTTCATTGCCTGAAATTAGCAGTAAAACAGCCTTTTGAGACTTGATGTTTATTATGCACCACAACATTTCAGGACAAAGTAAGAAAAAAGATTTTAGCACATAACCCAGCAAATTCAGCTTGGGAAAGGAAGAAATTAATTTGGAATGACTTGTCATAGTGTGTTTACTATAGAAATTTATGTGAGCTCAGAAGTTAGCCCTTCTACCCTGCAGCAGCAGCAGCAGCTTAAATTGGGCCATGGGAATCTCACGGAGTAGGAAGTTATTTGAGTTTCCCTGAGGCTCAGAGTTCTGCCCTGAAGAAAGCCTCACATATTGTTGTCTCAAAGAAAAAAAAATAATTGTAGTGTCCTTGGGTATTAACTTGCACAGTATCAGCTGCAGCTTTGCAGTTTGTGTTGACATGCAGAAGTACTGTGTCATCCTGAGCATGACAGATCTGCTCACCTTTGCCTGACACAGTGTTTGCTTGTCCCTCTTCATCCTACCTACAAAGTCACAAGGAGTATGTTTTATTTATCCTAGATGAGGAACTTTTTCCTAACGACCTCATTTTTCTAAAAGAGATAAAGATGGGGCAGTGGGGAGGACATCTCCTCCGTATCACAGAAGAGAAAATCTGAGAAAATCAGCTTCCCTGAAGACTCACTCTTTGATGAACTGAGGATGGAAGAACTATCCTGTGCTAAAAAGGCCAGTGAGCTTTCTAACAACCCATTGTTGCTTATGTCTCTTCCTATATTTCAGAGTGAGAAATCAACTCTGTTACATCAGCAGGGAGCCCTAGGACTGGCCTCTTTGATTTAATTGGCTTTAATTCTTGTTCTTTAATTTTCCATGGGTATAACCTGCCCCCCCCAATGCTGTGATATCGAGTGGGAGCAGAGCACAGGGCATTTGCCATTGCAGCCCCAATCCCAGCGGAGTTGTGCAGCTGTTGGGTAGCACACAGGCCAGAAGGGATCACAAGAAGCTTGCTTTACTTCCCCTCCCAACATCACTGGCAAGAAGAAAACAGACACAAATGCCTGTTGCACAGACCTCTTGCCTCTCAATTCTGCTCATTTCACGATTCTGTTTGGCTGCCCCTTTCCTTCCAAATCCTGGCTGTGAGTACTCAACTTTAAAAGGAAGGCGCTGTGGAAGGGGCCTTAATGCAGGACTCCCACCGGCTGCCACTCCTGCTGAAATAAAAAGATTGCAAGAAGCAAGAATTTGAATGAAGGACAAACGTCACATATGCTGTGTGCTCTGGAGGACAAATGCTGCATACAAAATATGTTTAATTGCTGAGTTAATTATCCCACTAAAGTCTAAATGTTGGTTTTTGGCACTCCCCCCCCTCCCCTTAGTTGTTTACTTTTATCAGTTAGAAAATAAAAAATCAATGTCATGAAAAACATAATTATATTCCTACTAATCTGGAGTGTTTTCTCATTTGAGTACTGCAGTCTGATGCATTTTATCACTTTCCATCAGATTATAGCAGTGGAAATTGCCAGCTGAAAACTATGGCTTGAGAGCAAAAAGGTGGAATAAGCAAACCCGCCCCAAAGCCATGTGCCTTGCCAATCAAATCTTACTCCTAATCACAAAGCTTCTGCGATTTCCTTTTTGACAATACATGAATAGCTAGTGAATAATTGGTTCAACAGGAGCTTCATTACAGTCCGAAAGAGAAAGCAGGATATTTCATGTGAATAATTTGGAATTATTGGTAAAGATGAGGCGTTATTATATGATTGCCTTCTGCTCCACAGTCAGAAATATGCAGCCTCTTCCTTGATGAAGTATGAAAACATTTTGTAAATAGTTCTGGGTACTCCCAAGTGGTGGATGATCTTGCTACTCAATGAAATGACTTTTTGATTGTTACTGTTTATGGATTAAACACACTCATTCTTTACAAAAATGGAAATATAATTTAGCTTTGTCTGGGAAGCGCAGCTGTGGACACATCCTCCCACTCCCAGAACGGGTTTTGTGGTGAGCTTTGGGTGCTCCTCCTCCACTGCAGCACGCAGGGTGGTGATGACCTGCAGAAACCCAGGCCCTGTGCCTGTGCCTTGGCTCCCCCCGCCACACTGCTTCACTCTGTGCCGTCCAGTCTGGACTGGAGAGGACAAACAAGTGAAGCGCCTCAGGTTGTCCTCAAGGGCTCTGCCACTGCATCTTCCAGCTGGGCAAAAGCAATACAGGAAGCTCAGCCTGGTCAGCAGAGTGAGCGCCGCCCAGCAGAGTGACCTGAGGGCATTTAGCGGAGCGGGTGAGCTGTGTCAAACACCCACCTCGGTGAACTGCTCCCTCACCCCAGCTCCCCCACCCTGACCCCGCGGAGCAGGGCAGTGCCAGAACCCCGGCAGGGTTCTACCAAGTAAGCCACACAGATATTCACATCACACCCCTGTCAAGTTGGGGAAGGGCAAAAGGAGCAGAGATGAGCTTTCAGGGAATTTCAGCCCTGGGACTGGGAGCTGACACCTTGTAAACACGGGCCTTTATTTTGAATTGCACCTCTGGGCTCCCTTCCTTGTGATGAGACCCCAATCCTGCCAGCCCAAATATTTCTGATTAGAGCCCATTAACCCTATGGCCTTGCTTGGGGATTTCATATGCTCCTAGATTTGCCCTTTGGCATCCTAAACTCTAGACGTACCTCAGATTTTAACAACTCCCCATTTTTTTAAAAGGAAGGGCCAGTTAAGATCCTTACCCTGCAATAACAGATGCTTCACTTCAGTGAAAAATCATTCAGTGATTCTGGCAGTCCCTAAACTGAGTTGCCTGACTCCAGCCATTTTGGATGAATGTAAGCTCAACATGGGAAACTCAGCAGTGGAGCAGCCGTCTCCTTGTCTGTACGCCTGAGGATAATGAAACCTTCTCTAGTACGTCATCCCAAGACATCATCTGTGGAGCTTTTAGTCAGTGAATGCATTAAAATATCCCTTTAAAGATAACCTCATAAGGTCATTCAGTCTTGAGGCAGTGCTTTGTGGCTACACTTTGGCAGATCCACAGTGTAGGGTTGTAGGAGTTCAGAGTTTCTTGCTGTCTGTTGAGTCCTTTTTAGGTCGAGTCAAAGAGGGCCTTGAGAAGTACCAGTAAGGTTCTCAGTACCCCAAGGAAACAAAACCACATCCCAGCTGAACCCTTTCCTAAGAGGTTCAGCAGTCTGTCACATCGGGACCATGGTATGAAGGCAGGTCTCAAGGAGAGCATATTGGGGGAGCATCTGGTGAGAGTGTCCATATGTGTGCCAGTGGACACACATGCCCTCCTGCTCTGGCCTCTGCTTTTTTGACAGGAGCCAAAAGCCAGGGAATTGACTTTTCACCCAGTGTACCCACTATAGTGCAGCACAGTTACGCTGATGTACAGAGACATACGCTACCTGCCAGAATCTGGCTAATTCCTGCCAAATTTGTGACTGTAATAAATAACAACAGCAATGTTGAACATGATCCTACTCCTCCAGGCAGTGAATAAAACAGCCTTCCCAAATCAGAGGCTGTGGCCCGATGTCAAGTGGCTGCAACCCAGCCAACTCAGAGCAGCTGAAGAGGCTACGTATACCAGAGGAGATTCAGTGCAGGGTAGCTCACAGAGGGGGAAGCAGGTTTCGTTTGCTAGGGTTGCCCATTCACATGGGTAACAGTTAATCTGAGCTATCCCTTTACCATGCTAGAGCTCTTCACCCCACGTGTACTTCAGATGTGGAGCACCACACTATCCCTGCAGGACTGAGACTCTCCGGAGAGTCCAGAGCCTTGACAGACCATTCTCTGCAGGTTTTGAGTTTACAGACGATACCCATGTTCATTTCCATATCCTTGCAGCCTGATTTTTAAAACGTTTACCCCATCTCTTTCTCTTTTCACAGATCTTCAGGTAGCTGTTCAGCCAAGTGTGTATTGCCGGTGCCCTGCCTGAGATGAGAACTCATAGCATCAGGATTGATATGTGAAAAACATCAACAAATTCAGGACATGCAGCAACAGTGAGCAGGATTTCTGAGAACAGTTTGGCCATTCATTAACAAAAAGAAAATATTTGTCATCACTTTTCCCCAGAATGTTTTTACAATGGCAGCTGCTACCTGAGCTGGTATTTGTGTTGCTGAGCAAGTGAGCAGCATCCTAAGGAAATAAACACACAGGCAGGTGTGCAACCATGCTCATTTGCTGCTTTTTTGAGGGCAGGAGAAGGGTGATGTAATTAGCAGACACATGTTTAAATTTTTAATTAAGAGTTTTAATGGATTATTCACTGCCTACCAGAGCACACATGCTCTTACTTTCTCACTTTTTCAGTCTGGGTTCCTAAGGAAACCAGGCTTAGTCAGTTATGCTGCCTGCCTGCCAGCCAGCCTTCCTTCCTAATCAGTGTTGAACTCTTTTGGGTTCATGGCAGGCGAACACCACTTTTCTGGTAAAATCACGACTGCATCACAACACGGTGGTAGGAAAAGGTCTGAGCAGCTGCAGAGTTTAGCAGTAGGCACAAATAGATTTCTTCCACGAACAGGGCTGAGTCTTCAGCAAAATCACCAGGGGCAGAGGGAGGAAGGCATGTGAGGAAAGAAAGGGAAGAAGAAAAGAAGATCCTTGATGGGTTGACCACAGCTTCCCCAGACCCCCTCTGTCTTACTGACTGTTCAAAGAGCAATTTTTTAACATTTTTTTTAGTCTCATGCCACTTGCTGGTGCAGCGTTAGTCTTTTTGGGACCTGTGTGATACAGCTTGCAATGTCGGGCTGAAGGGCACAAAACTGAAAGACCCACTGGACTCCAAGAGTTCTAAGTGCCACAGCTCACACAAGTTATTTTCTGCTTGTGAATTCATGTTGTTATTTCCAGGGCACCTCTATACTTTGTGTATAGAAAAGCTGGAGGTCTAAGAAGAGTTCCCACAGTGTCCAGACGAGCCTTCTTTTCCCTGGCAGAGTGGAAGCAATGTAAGACTATTCATTTTCTCCTTCCATGGTTCAGTATCATTAGTGGTAGGTTTGATTCCTGGATAAATCTACCATTTCTGCTCTTCTGTGAAGGAAAATGGGTTAACATTTTTGCTGAGATCATCAGTCTTTAAAAGCTGTGGAGATTTTGAGAGGAGCAGCCTGTCAGGAAGCAGCAAGAGCTGGCTCTCTGCAAGGAAAGGTGAGCTGGAAGCTGAGCACACCAGCACAGCTGGCGGGGCAGGAGTCTCACCAGTCCCAGAGCCCCCTGGTGAGCCAAGCCAGGCAGCTCCGTGTGGGGAGCAAGGATCAGGCACATCCCTGCAGGCACCAGGCAGGTTGGTGAAAAGGCCGGTCTGAGGCCAGGCTGAAGTCATCTCCAGGTCAGGGTTTAGGTCCAGAGCAATGGGTCCAAAGGCAGGGACGGGCATGGTTGCAACACAGCAGGAGCTTTAGCTCAGATGAGATTTGATGGAAGGAGCTTAGCTTAAAAGCAGGTCCCACAGGAGGTGGTATCAGCCCTGCCTGTGTCCAAGGCCAGCAAAGGAGTGGGGCAGCTCTCAGCTGTGCAAGCACCAAACTGGCCCTGAGCCAAACAACCAGGAGGGGACATGCTCTCAGGGCCCTCATCTCTCTGATTGCCCTTGCTGAAGCATAGAATAAGTCAGAAAGTTGCTATGTGGTGTGGAATGGTCCCTGATGGCTTTAAATCCCATAATTGTCCCTTTTGGATTTAGGCTTGCCAGATGTAACTGCTGCTTGTTGCCTGGTGGTCCGGCAAATGATTTTTCCAAACCTATGGGGTCTGACAAAATCAAGAGGCTACTCAGCACCTGTTGGTGAACCTTCTGGTGGATGTGGGATGGAGAGGACCCTATGTTTGTGCACAGTGTGACATGGATGACCACCTGGGGTGTCCAACTGCACAGTCATCAATATTAAAGCACAGAAACGGATCAGCCAGAAACGAAGCACATTGTTACAGCCAAACAAAAATAAAAACTAAAAATAGGAAAACAAAGAAAAGAGAAAACAAACCCAAACTAAACACCAAGCTCTTTCTGTATGTGCATAGTTTAAGTGGAGAAAGTGATTCCACTTCACCCATGCAGCCCCTGTGCCCTCAAGGCTACACAAACACACCTGACAGCTGGACTGGGGTCTTATTTAGGATCTGATCTCTCAGACAGTCCCAGCACAGTATAAAAAAACCTGAATGTTGTGAAGCAAACTGGCAGGGAACTCCTAGCAATGCAATGCAAGAAGATTCCTGTCCCATAATTGGGATCTGCATATTTGGCTTGATTATTTTGCTGCAAAACACCTCAGTGAAACTACAAAGGATATATTTGACCCCTATAGCTGACAGGCTTTTTCTATGTCATTTACCAAAGCAATGTTTTGGGTGCCTCGTGTTGTATTTGCTACAAGAACTATCCATGCATTAACACAGTTTACAATCACTTTCCTTTTTGTTACTGTTGCACTCTCAGCTCGTGGGTGAGGTTGTTTGTTAATTCCTTGCCCCGAGGTGCCTGGAGGTAACGCGTTGTTCTGCCGGCCCGCGCTGAGCTGCTCGCAAGAGGGGCCCTTCTGTTTGCTCCATTTCCAGGGTGGCCGTGGAGGGAGGGATGAGTGCTTGAACTGGTCTGTTGGTTTATATCGGAGGTTCTGCTTAAATTCCAGGGCACAACAGATGCCTAAAGGCCTCTCCCACACTGGTGTCTCTGTCAGAGCTGCTGTTTGAAGGGATGCGGGGAGTCTCTCATTCGGACTTGGGGAAAGGTGCGTTTGCACTGCAGCCAAACAAGGCCCAGCCTTAATCTGGCTGGAGAAACAATCTTGGAACCTTAGGAACTGTCCCCTGTCCCCCAAATCACTTTTTTAGATAAAGTGCTGAACACAAATGTTATCGGAGCAGAGAGAAATTATTCGTGTTATGACTCTTCTCAACATACTTAAAGAATACAGCTGGGATCTTAAAACTTGTTACTGCACGTTTTGCTGGTAATCTGCTTTGTTAAGATTGTTTACATTATTTTAACAGCCTATATATAAACCATATATCATTGCACCAAAAATATGTGTGCAAATGCATGTATGAGCATGTCTCTACAATTTTATAGAGATACGAAGTCATTCGGTTTTCAATATAAAAGTTGTCTTCTTAGATTTTTACATGTAGTGCCAGCTTTTCAAGGTCCTGGCTTAAAATAATTGTATTAATTTAGGAGTAAGATTGCATTAGACTTATGGGAGAATTTTAAGACAAAAATGCAAAATACAACATAGAATTGAAAATGTAAGATACATTTTGACTTCTTCTGTCCATTTTAAAACCTATAAAATTGTGGAAAAAAAATTGAAACCTAAAAACAATGTCACAAAACCCACAAAAAACCAACAACCCAAATGAAAAAACACCAAACTTGGAAATCAGCAGCTGGTAGGGAAAATAAAACTTCTTCCAGGCTTCCTTTTTACAGGAAAGCATATATCAAGGGTTGAAGTGAAAGAGAATAGGAATATTTGGCTGGAGTTCAGGCTGGTTGTAATAATGATTCTTCCAAAAGACTATTTGGATTCTTATAGCCAAAAATATTTGCCAGTCTTTTTCCATGTGAAATGTTATAAATCAAAAGGCAGTGGATATTATAAAATGTCCTGAAAGTATATAGATGAGTTTTCCACTGAGCATCCCAAATCCTGGAAATGTCACATACCCTTTAATTCACCCTTGCTGGCACCTTCCATGCAGTATTGCCTTCATGGGAACTGCTCACATACTCAGATATTTGCAGTGGCATTTTTGTGCGTGGCAAACTCTTGGAAAATGTAAGATTTTCTTTTCCCTGGCAGTGCAATATGCAAATACACTCCACTGATGCAAAACTGAGCCCACTTAGTGCAGCTTATCATACTGAAATAGCCTCATCAGTGCAAGCACCCAGCATCCTCTTACCCAGGCTGTAATAGGATCTCAATGACATATACACAGGTTTGTAGGATCAGATTATTATTTGTGTAACATTAAAGTCCTGCTGTATCTGGCAGGCCAATATATGGCGCTCCTTATGACATTTAGTTACTGAGAAAACTCGAAGACACAGTGCATCTCTCTGGGAGAGCATTAACAGCCCTGACCCATCTCAGCTGGAGCGTGCCCACCACCCCGGCCCTGCCCCAGAGCCCCATTCCAGCACAGCCCTGGGCTCTGCAGCAGGAGCTCAGCTGCAGCCAGGCCTGTGCGTGGCCATGGGATCTGTTTTTCCAGGCCTCAGCCCACACCAGCTCCGCAGCTTGGCCTTGACTTTGGCTCTACCTCATCACCATGGCCCTGCCAAGGATCACCGGACCCAGCACAGATCCTGCCAGGCCTGACCTCGGACCTGCCTCATCACCACACAACTGCCTGGTGAGTTTGACTTTCGATTAAAATATCGGGGTCTGCCCTTCCCTGCTCCTCGCTTCCAGTCCTGGGATACCCTTTGGCTCTTGGGGTGCAGGGAGCAACTGACCCTTGCTGCTCCCTGGTGTGGTACCAGCCTCTCATTGTGTGTGCCTGGCAACAAGAGAATGGAACTAACGGATGAGTTACAAGCTCAAAAAAGCTTGTTAACAAGGGAATCTATGTCTCAACACCCTTGCCACCATTAGGATGAGCCACATGAAAGATTGTTTTCTAGTGTCTCAGATTCTGCTTCAGCAGTATGAAATATAGATCATTAATTAATTAGAAACAATTCAGTTGCGTGATCATAAGATTGTTTTTCTTTCTATGAATGGATGTAACTCATCTGTCTCTGTCACAAGTGCTCGCATTTGTCTCTGGGGAGGGTTAACTCTGTCTAGCCTTAGGAAATAGTAATCTTGCCTCTTTAAATACAGCTGTAGGGCTGTCCATGTAACAGAGAAGCCTTGTACCTAGAGTGATGACAGGCTGCTGCTGCCAGCAGTGCACCAGGGGGCCAGGGTGGGCAGGAGCAGAAGCACAGGCTGGAGGCCTGAGGAACCTGCCAGCTCCAGCTCTTATTGATTCCTTCCAATGCCCCTCAGTTGAGCTGCACCTCACACACAGCCTCCCCTTTTGCTGAACCAGCAGCGACTGCTCTGCTCCATTATAATTCTTCATAAGAGAAGACAGACTTTTGTTGCTGGCAGACACCTGTCTGTCTTGAAGTATGTGCATAGTATGGAGTGCAAATTTTCTGGACTTGTGCTAAAGAAACCTTTATCAGGGGGTTCTGGTAGGTAGTGGTGCTTCTTGGTGTGTGCGGGGAATGATTTTATTTCTTCACGGTATATTTTGTGAACTGTCACATCTTTTATCTTAAAAAAAATGCTCTACTAAGCCTCATCAGTTCAGAAAGCAGTGTTGAAAAATATAAGATGCTCCTGAAATCAACTGTTGCTTAAGTCCACATGTATTTTGCAATGCCTAAAAGCTTCTTTCCCCAAACCTGGAAAAAATGTATTTAAAAACCAAACAAACACATACCCCTGCAGCTCCCCCAAGGTCAACATGTAGTCATTCAACTCAAGCAGCCAGTCCTGCCTGTAAGGAACAACACACTTTAATATTGCTAGACTCATAATGGAGATCACAGTGGTGACAGCTCTCAAATCAGAGAGAAATAAAGGTTCATGTTTCTGTCCCAAGAGAAGGCAACTGGATTTGAAGGGCTGTCAGTCTAGAAGTTTCAAACACAACATGTACATGTTCCTGCAAAGTCAGTCTTCTGGATGTATGAGTAACCTTTCTCTAGACAGGACAGTGTAGGATAAAACCCTCTGAATGGCAGCCTTTGGCACTACTGAATGTGGTGTCATTTGTTCCCACCTTTCAGTTAAAAGTTAGTTCAAAACAGAAAGGAACAACTTGTGGCTACAGGTTGTTTAATAGGTTACTAGTGAGGAATATGACAATTGCTTACCCAAGATAACCATTTGCAGTAAACACTAAGAAGAATTGATTTAGGATTATAATTAAGGTTGCAATGGCTTGAAAAACGTTAGAGAAAGATTTAGACTGAGCATCAAAAAAAAAAAAATAGAAAGGTGCAAGATGTGTATTCTGTGAAATGTTGGGAATGTATTGAGGGAACCTCCACCCATGTCACTTTAAAGTAGCTCACTGGGAAAAGGACACAACTGAGTTACACGTTTGTTCTAGACTTTCATTTGCTTATCATCTTTAAAGTTAAGCTCTGAAGAACACATTTTAAGGAGAGGTCCTGATGAAAGAAATTAAATTTACCAAGCTTTCCTCATTTGGATCTATGTTCTTTGCTTTTCTGTGACCCTGTATTTGGAGCACTTACAGAACTAAATCATCAACCCAAAACAAGTCACTTCTTTCTTCCTACCTTCTCTCAAAAAGGAAGGAAAAAAATCAGAGAAATNTATACTCTAGATCAAAAAGACAGCCAAAGGAGATATTACTATCGTTGTATGATAGAAGATGAAACTCAGGGAGGCTAAGTGTCTGCCTTACTGATAGGCAGCCTGTAACAAAGACAGAAAATGAAGCCAAAGTGTCTGAGTTTCAGTTTGGTGCTTCATTCTAAACTCTTTCCCTCTGCCAGTGAGTTTTGTTAGGGTAAGACTCCAAAAAGGTTTGCTGTTATTTCACCAGTACATTTCTGACTGTGTAAAGCAGGAACTACACTGCTTGGATCAGTCAGGCTTTGTGGCATGAATTGGAGCCAGTTAACATAGCTGGCTGTGGGTTAATTCTTTATGAAATGAGATTGTTGTTCATGTGTGTCATGCAACTGCACTCAAGAGACCTGATTTTGATTGCTTGCATTACCAGCTGGAAGTCAGAAGTTTGTAATTTTAGAAGCATAAGGAGAAATGTAATTTCCTGGACTTATAGATGATTTTTTTTAAAACAATTATCCAATGTCTATAGAGTCAACATGTAAACTCAGTGTTAATTCTTTTCCAAGAGGTTAATTGTTATAAGAAGAAAGAAGCTCATATGCAGCAATTGAAATTGAGTGGGTTCTTCACTATATTCAGAACCCCACTCCCAAGCTGAACATCTTCTCTCTAATAATCCTCAGCATTTATACAGACAGGAGCATTTCTGAGCTTTGCCAAGAGGCAGGCTAATATCTTTCCTATTTTACAAACAAGAAAACTGTAGCGAGGAGCATTCGGCGTGTCTAGATACAATGCCATGCCTTTAAAACTCAAAAGATCCTGCTGCCCACTATTGTATTTCATCTCTTCTCCCATATTATTTCCCATTAGACAATGTGTCTCTGATAGTTTGGGATTGCTGTAGATTTGCAGCCAAGGAGAGATTGAAAAAAATAAGAGAAGTGAAAGTCTGAAAGAAACAAAGGAGTAGTAAGCTTATTTACTATCCTTTCTGAAATATAGGCATTCATTTCTCCTGGATCTATTAAAGATGGAATTATTTTTCTTATATTCCTGAATATTCTCAATTTACAAATAACTCTTCAAATCTACTTATGTTTTAATTTCAACCAAATTACAGCATGGAGTTAAAAAGTCAACTTATACTAATAAAAGCATAAAGTTTATTGTGAGTGCTCATTCTTTAATGTGCTGCCTGAATTAATAATGAGAATTTCTAGTTTACCACTTAAATGGTATTTCAAATTCTACCACACTCAATTCTCAGTATAAGGGGACCTCTAGTATAATAGATAATTTGATAATATCTTAAAAAAATTCCAAACTGGCCAGCAAGCCCCAAATTAGAAAATGCGTATGTCCAATACAAATAATTTCCCACTTGCTTATTCACTTTTACTACTAATTGAAAGGTCTCCTATGCATCTTGGCATTTGCAATGATAGCATTTGTGAGAAAGTTAGTTTTATGATGTAATGTGGGAACTTATTACATATATTTGTAGATTCCTTTTCTGTTAGGTAATTCAGTATTTGCTTTCTTTTTGATTCTTTTATGTATCCCTTGCTTCCCAGAAAGAGCACCAGGGCCACAGATGAGCTCTTTATTTAATTTCAAATTATTTAATTTAGTCCAGAGTTTCCAAAGATTAATTATTTGGTGTGCTTTACTTGAGATTGCTTCATTTGCAGGAAATTAATGTTCAGCATTACTTGGAAGTGAAGGAAGACGAACAGATCATTTATGACAGCCTGTCATTAATACCATACACATATTTTTCTATTCCTAATGACTGGGATTTTAAATCAGCCATACAAAGTTAAGCCCAAACTTGCAAACACTAAAGGTATGCTAGTCAGGTCCTCGTTTTTTATAAGATTTGGGATTATTCCCTGAAGGAGGTGTGTAAATTCATAAATGTACATGTGCGTATCTAAATATCTGCACTAAAAGCTTCAGGATTATTCAGTTGCAGTCACACATCTTGTTCAGACGACAGCAAAGCTGAGAGTTGATTGAGGTTCCTGGGACCCACCTTCTCTCCCCAGACTGTCTGTCCAGGCATAATTACATCTGTAATCNTCAGAGAAATTATGAAGAGATTTTTAACTAGATAAAATCAAGGAAATTTCAAACTGAAGTAGGTCCTTCTGTTTAAACAGTAGTTAATGCTGTTACTGATTAGAATCACAGTAGTGCCTAGACGTCTTAGCTGAGAT
>WAAG01088346.1:8955-23682 GCA_013390105.1 Tichodroma muraria | reverse complement strand
GTCTCCCGCGGCCCTTTGCGATACACGACATATTCACAATTTCTGGATGCACAGAAGTAATAAAACCCCTCTTTTTGTATGCAAAATTTAAGTTGAAAATTGTGACCACACTGCATTTTTAATAATAGCTTCAGAAAAAGGAACAAGCAAATCACAAAGTCAAGCACCAGGGGCAGAGCTTGAGAGGACTCCACACAGAATCTGTCTGGGCAGCTCAAAAGCTTGGGAAGCAGCAGAGCTGCCAGTGCTGGGATGCTGCCCCTGGATGTACTGGTACAGAGCTGTAACACTCCAGTGCTGCGGGAGATTGTGCAAGAGGAAATCAAATGCCCTGAACACTGGGAGTCACAAAAGTACCAACAGAAAGAGCTTGAAGGATGTTCTCACACACCACTTGGAAGGGCAGATGAGCAGCACTTCAGGGCAGGCAAGGGCAGGAGAAACAACCAACACAGCCTTCACCACCTGCAGTTTCCGCTGCTGGCAGCGAAGAGGTGCACAGGGACAGCTGAGGGGAAACAGTGGCAGGATCACAAAGGCAGGAAGAATCATTGATTCTTTCTTCCAAGCGGGAGATTTTATCCTAGAAACAGAAAGTAGTAGAATCACAGGGGCAGCACAGTCTGGATGGACAGATCATTGACTACAAGGTACTAAGACAATGACTGACAGAGGCTTGTTCACCTGAACAAGCTCCGTTATCCCTTTCAAAACTAAACTTGTGAGAAGCACCAAAGTGTGGCACAAGCCGTTGCAATTCTGGAAACCAAATTACAAACTAAGGCTCCCAAAAGGTGGTGACAAGGCTGCTCCCATGCCCAAGTGACAATGGTCACTAGCCTGCCCATACCCTCCCAGGCACAGAGGGCCCAGCCCTGCTGCACCTTGCCAAGTGCCCCACTCCTGAACCCACATCAGGCATTTGGCAGCCACTGCCTAGATTGTTACCCCTGCCTTGCATCAGGCTTCTCACTCGCCCCTTCTCTCTCCTAGTGCACACCTATGTCAAAAACCTCTGAACTTCCTTCCAAGACTAGGGTGCCCATGGATTCATTTTCCTGCCATGTTTATCTTACTCTAACTCACATTAACACAGCACTGTAATTTGCTTTTCTCAGCATACAAGCTCTAGTCAGCATCAACTGCAGCCACTGGAAAAGATCATCTCTCACTGGAGCCACTCACCTGCCAGTAGGTATTCCCAGGCCTCCCCTTGGCACCAAAGTCCCTCAGCCTGACTGCTTCAGAGCAACAAGAGGTGCAGCTGCATGAACCACGACTCCCAAACAATCACTGCCATTTGGTTTTACCTTAGCTCAATGAAGGAACTAATCTGAAAGCTGGGAACAGGTTAAAGGATCTTTCCAGGATGTTTGTCCCTGTGAGCACTGCACTCCAATATTCACCTTGTGAAGCAAAGGTGAGAATACATGAGGTGTCCAATGGAGTAACACTACAGATAGTCCTTTCAAAACCACAACATACAGCCACTGTTTCCATCTAAAAGAAAACTACATGAAAATTAAGGTGTTTCAGTTCTCATAGAACTGCTACAGTACAAATGATTATCTCAGCTATTCTTCTATGAGCACCTTCAGGAATATTTTTTGCCACTGAATCTTGTAAAAGCCCACAGCTTAGGAGAAAATGTATGCATTGGATCTATTTTTCTTCCAAGAAGGACGAAAATTCCTCAATTTTGCAAGCACAGCAGTCTCATGACACTAAACATACTTTGCATCAGCTCAAGCTGTTGCATATACTAAAATGGTCAATGTTGAAAGCTTCTGAAACTATTTCCACAGCTAGATACTGCACGGCCTTTTTAAGGCTTAAAACAATTTCCTTCTACATGTTTATAGATTGGGAATCAGTCATTAAGACAAATATGTCCAAAATACTAAAGCGCTTTTCTGGCATTTTCATTTCTAGAGTATACAAAAATATTCTGAACATGCCAAAAGTCACATTTGCAAATAAATTCAAGTACCTAATTAGTTCCAAATAGACAGGAAATTTCCTATGATGTAGTACAATAAAAATTTAAAATATTTGAGAGGCTAGATCACAGACTGAATTCATCTAATATTTTCTGAAAAAAACTAGGTTGACTATATTTATTGAGCAACAGTACCAGCTGCAAAACAATTTTAAGATATGGTGATTAACTTTGAAACCACAGGTGAGTCCAATTTAGACCAAAAATGTACACAGCTGACCCACAAATAATGAGAACAGGTAACTGTTGTAATGCTTCTGCAACTGAACCCTATGATAAGAAGCGTGAAAATGAGCTTGCTTTTACAACCTTTTTCTACTCCAAAAACAGAGAACATCCCAGGACAATTATTAATCATGACAGATATGTCTTGGAAGTGAAACAACTGCCACTACTTTCTACATAAAGATATGTGTTGCAAATTTCAGTGGTAAAGATGACAAATTAGCTATGCTGAAATCATGCATTTTCTCAAAAGCTCCTGCTCTACACTTGTGTTTGTACAGAGCTGGGTTGCTCCCTTATGGATGCAAATGTATGTAAAATTGAAAAATTATGAGTTAAACTGGGACTCTTAAATATCTTCCTGATGTGCCCTAAGAGTTCACATAAGACAGGAAGTTTAACTGCATTTCTATTAATCTACTGCAGCCATTAGAGTTTTATTCCATTAATTTACAGTAAATGATGTTGGCTTCATCACTGATTAAAAACATTTTTGAAAAAGCAGAAGCTACACTGCAGTACTCACTGTTCCAGCAATAAGGTAAATAGCTATTCCAATTCTGTATATGGGGCAAAAGATAACCAGTCAATACTCAAGAACAGACTACTTAAGTGCCTTGAAAATTAAATTACATTGCAGGTCAATGTAATTCAAAATGTCAGAGAAATCAGAGGCTCTCATAGACTTTAATTAAAGTAATCTCTATATTCAGACCTTGACTTTTCTCCATCCTGCTGCTATTATTCCTGTAATATTTATTCATTGCACAAAACCATAAAAGCAACCAAATTTATTTCATCTTATTTACAGTAGAATAGCTTTTAAATAAACAAGGACAACGTTTCCCATCTTAAATAAAGAACTGTTTTGGACAACGGCATTTCGGAAACCCAAGCACGCTCATAGCGTAATTTCCTTGACAAGTTGCCATAGAAATAGCCAGCTGAAATGCATGCTAAATCTCAGCCACAGAACAACAAGTAGTTCAATATTCTTTAACCAGTTCCAAGGTGGGGCAGGAAGCCGATGGACAAAGCAGTAGGTAATAGTCACAAAGAAGAGGCTTTGAAGGTGAGAGGAATAGCGGAGTTGTCTTTACAAACAAGCTGGGTCTGCTGGTAGATAAAACTAGCACTGGGAGATAAAGGAAACAATGGGAAGGATTCCACTGACTGATGAATGGAAAAAGATATTTGCTTTAGCAAATAAACTCTAGGTTTGCTGATAAATGAAATTAGACATTGTAAGATGAAAGAAAACCCCTAAATTCCGTAAGAATTAAAAATTAAAGGGGAGGGTTGTACATTAGGGGGAAAACCTTGGTATCAGGCGTTCCAGGCAGTCTGTACCTCTCAAGTACCTCAGCCAGTGGGGAAAGAGAAAGGGAGATGCGGCCGGGAAATTGGGATAAAAAGGAGGCTGCGTCCTCCAAAAATTGGAGACACCCCAGGGGAATGCCCCATGGCCTCTCTATTCGAATAAAGTAAAAGGACTCCTCTGTCTCCTTTTTGGACATAAGCCTCTGATGTTTGTGGATTAATTTTCCTGACAAAGGGAAGCCGCTGGAGTCAGGCGACTGCGGCACTGAGGGAAGCAACAGCTGTGGGGTCTCAGGGCACCCCAGACACTCCCTGCCCCAGAGCAGCCTCCCAGCGCCCCACGACCCTGCAGCCGCGGCCCCGGGCCAGCCCTGAGGGCGGCGGCACCGCCCCCCAGCAGAGCTCGGCTACCGCGCCTGCCGGGGGCCGAGAGCCACCTCAGCAGGCAACTACGTGGCTATTGAGGCACGAGAGGGATGGTGCATGTGGCCAAACATGCCAGGAATAGTGAAAAAAACCCAAACAACATCACCCAGTGGGTGCAAAGCACCAGAAGGGCCCTACAGAGCCGTGCTGGGCCACGGAGTGGAGCGAACAAACCCTGCGATCCTCACAAAGCCCAACGACCTACAGATTTATATACCTCCCTTAAACCCAGCCAAGATATTCCCTGATGAAAAAACAAACTCTCCTTATCAGCCTTCCCTTACCTTTTATCGCGGTAAGCACACCGGGCTCAGCCAGCTGCCAGGCCAGGCCAGGTTGGAGGCAAGCATAAGGGCACTGGCCGCTGCCCACACTGAAATGGGGCAGGCCCAGGGGCTGCTCCTCAGGGCAATTAACCTCAGTCAGGGCCCAAGGAGGAGCTTCCAGGGTTTTACTTCCAGCCAACATCAGTTCCTTCCTCAAGAAATGTGTCAGCAGAATACCATGATTGATAGTGCCAAAGGGAATCCCAAAGGGTGGAGTAGATAGTGGTAATTCATTTTCTATGACAAATTCCACATCTTGTTCTATTTTTTAATATATTAAAAGTTAATTTGTTATTCAGAACTATTTTCCAGACCATTTCCAGTGGTTGTTTTTCTAACTTGTTTCAATTCCGCAGGTGAAACAGTCGTGATTGTAAACTTTGTATCTGCACTTTGCAAATATACTGAAATACAAATTTTAACAGCTGTTCAAGAGACATTGCATAGCAAGGATGTCTGTCATCAGAAGCCTTACGGAGATCAAATTTAGCTCACAGTCAACAAAATTATAATAAATTGAATTAGGAATTCAACATTTTTCATAGTCTGCAGGCCACTTAACGGTACATATAGACAGCACCATTAACATTTATTTGCACAAAGTGCCCAATTGCACTGCTTCCTTAGGAAGTAACTAGATTTCTGCTACAGTGTATTTATCTTTTTCTATCTTGCTTGACACATTTTGTATCCTTTATACAAAGTTAAAGAAGTTATCTATATTCCTTCCTTGGTGAGGTTTTGCTGGTTGCAGTTGGTTGAATGATTATACTTTTTTGCTGAGTAAAAGGTGTTAGGTTTTCAGTTTCTGACTAAGAGAAGATATGCAATTAGGAGCTATCATGTACCATAGCTTAATCAAACTCTCACTAATATCCTTATCATCATAATTTTACAAAACAAGAATTCTTTTCATATGGAATAATCTGAAGGGGAAAAAAGTCAGTCCCAAGACTGCATTGCAGTGCTCTCCTCTTTTTACCCAGCATGTCAAGAGGAAATTGTTACTCTCTGTTGTAGTAACAAAAACCTTGTTACCAGCGTTATTTACAGTTTTGAGCAGGATGCATAAACACCCTGAACTCATAACCACCTTTAAAACCTCTGATAATTCCTATTTTCACTCTGGATTACTCCTGTCATGAAGAAGATGACACTGAATAGACTCTTCCCCATTCATAAAGCCCTTTGTATTCTTTCTGGGCTATAGAAAGAGGTCCTGCGCCTGTTGCTTGTGTGGTACTCCCTTGCTATCTCCACAGCAATACTTCTGAATCAGAAAGAGCAGGCAGACAGAGGAGGTGCCTGAGCCTTCACTTGAGTCCCACGGCTATGAAATATTTCCAGACAGTATTCCCAAGACCAGAAGCCTAGGAGCAGCCCCTGCCTAACAAGGTGCTGTAGTGGCCTCCCCACTGCTCATCTCAGCACTAGGCTTGAGGCAGGCTTGGGGGTGGGTTCAGTTTCAGTCCAGACTGATCCCTTCTCCCCCAGTCCCCTCCCTTCTCCAGCCTCCCCTGCCAGCTCCAGCCCCTGCCATTTGACAGTCAGATGCAGCTCTGTCCCCTGACACCTCTCCTGCTCAAGATAGAGGCTCATTTACGTAGAGTCCTGAAGTGGACTAAAACTGAAGGAGTTTGGATAAATCCCCAGCCTGCTCCCCCTTTTCAACCTTTAAAAAGAGGGGCAGAGATCCAGGGGAAGGACCCAAGTCCTTCTTCTGCAGAGATAATACCAGTAGAGCAAGAAAGAAAGGATGAAACAATGAGCACTGTGTCCTTTCTCCAAGTATCTATTGTCCCTTGTAACATAAACAACTGGAACTGAATTGTGACCCCAGACCAAAGACCTTCACCTCCACCTGCATTACTGATTCCCTTACTCAGGGATCCTCACTTATCAGTTAGTGTTTGGGTTTGTTTTGGTTTTTTTGTGGTTTTTTGTGAGTGCAACAGGAGGTAAAGGGTTATATAATGTTTAAACATGAGAAAGGCATTTTGTTTACTCACAGCAACATTTTGGGGATTGGGAGAAAAGGAAGGAAAACCCCTGAATCCTCATAAGTAGCTACATAAGTGGCACGTTGCCCTCACGTTTCAAAGGAATCTAATTTTATTTTGTGGTCCTGAAATATATCAGCTGACATTTCTTGGTATTATGAACTTTAGTTTAGACCTATGTCTTTATTTAAGCAGTAGATAAACCAGACACCTACATTCTAGAAAATCATATGCCAGTATTGATTTTCTTACTGGTAATAATTCACTACCAGTAGCAGCAGTAGCAACACTATGAAAGTTGCTTTCATAATGGTGTTTCAGCATTTGGGATCATTTTGCAATGAAAAATACAAAAACTACAGTCATACATTTACCTGACTAAAAAGAAGACAAATTAGACTAAATTAGACTAATTAGACTAAATTTCTCTAATATAACTTCAGTTCTAAGAATACTACACTGGCACTTTGACTCAGAAATTCCTCTGCCAGGTGCAAAATGAAGAAAGCCACAATTTGAACAAGAGTGAGGAAAAATGACAAGGAAGGGAAACTTTAACTGAATGTATGAGGCTGTGGCTCAAGTGAGAACACAGTGGGTGTGGGTTTATGTGCAACACAGCTTGCTTCTGCAAAAACCATTGCCAAGAAGAGATGGTTTGTGGAAACAAAAAAAGTTTGATCTAGCACAGCCTCAAGCATGAGGCAGACTCAGGGCTGGAGTTCAAGTCTGGACTCAGCTCAAGTTGAAATGCAGAAGAGCACTGCAAACACCCTGCACATTTCACTGGCCCTGTATAATTTCTACACCTGCAGACAGAGCAATACTCCAACAGCACCCAAGCCACTGTGCGACCTGACAGGGAGCATGCAGGGGTAACTCCCTGGCCTGGGACATGGACCCCCAGCTTTCCTCTCTCTACAAAGCTGGGCTCAGAACTTAGCCTAGTCAGAAGCTTGAGAAAAAGTCCTTGTTGTGGCAAATAAGGTTTAGTGACTAACTTAAACAGCAGTCCACTATGGTTTTAGCATATGCCTTCATATTTCAGTCCTAGAAAAAGTTCAATTTTAATATTTACTGCACATTACCATTTGTTTTTTTCTTTTGTAGGTTTCCCCAGAAGTTTCAGGGGATACTGTTTCCTTGAAAGATCATTTTCAAGGATGCACTAACAATTAGTATGTTTGCCAAAGACGCACCTTCGTGTCAGAGTTCTGTGTAGTAATCTCTACTGACCCCTGCAAACAGACTGCACTGCAATCCTACAATACAAGGAAAAAAACACACACATTAGTCCAAAATATTTCTTTCCAGAAGCTGTGTGTTACTTTACAACTCAGTAGTGAAGATGAGCAATAAAAAGTAGGGCTGGGGAAAATGAGACTGGCAGTGAAAACTGCAGAGCTGTGGATGAAAGGAATGAGCTGTGGGGAAGACAAGCAGAACATCAGTGGTATTAATGTGAGGCAAACACAGAGGATGAAGGAATAGGAAACATGAGAAGATGGAAAAAAAAAATTGCTTTTGATACAGAATACAGTCAAAGTACACTGATGAATCCAACCAAAAAAAGTCAAAAGAAGAAAACCCAACCATTATTTAATAATATTATGGCTTAATGCTTGTTTAGTTTTCATTGAAATTTTCTTATCTGACACTAACAAAGCCAGATCCCGGGAGTTTCCTGGCAGAAGCTGGCTGCCAAAGGGCGTCTGGTTTGGAATTGTGCTGCCAAACACAGCAGTTTGAAAAGTGTGTCATAAAGTGCCTCACCTAACTTGACAATTATACCCAACTCAAATGTTAGATGCTGGATTTAAGCTTGGACTGAAAAGAAACCCATAGGTAGTAAAAGTGGAAATACACAAATAGGATGTGTATATATCCTTAATTACAGCATAAAGTGGCACAGTGGAGAGGAGAATTAAATTATCATCCAAGACAGATCTGTGTCTTTTTCTCTAGTGTGTAAACACAAATATTGAGATGCCTTAATTAGAGCCATATGGCCAGAGCATTGAGTCACTGCAGGGTATTGTTAATGCAGTTTGAGTGCCCGAACTATGCTTATTCACATGTTGTTGAACTACTCTGAATAGTTACAGATAGTAGCAATCAACTTTGGAAATACTGGTTGCAAAGATTGTTGGTTTTTCAATAACGGTAATGCTCCTGTGCTGTGTCTAACCACAAAATTTGAAGCACACCAATTCCATATCATATAAACATACATCTACAGAGTGGCTCCGGTCTAGTTACCTCCACAAGAACACTGTCTATTACATAAAAACCTCCAAAACTATTACATTAAAAAAAAAAAAAAGGAAGAAAAGAAAAAGAAAAAAAATAAGGAGGAACATTTATTACAGGAAAAAACATGGAACAGTTGCTTTACAAAATGAAAAGATAAGAAAAGATGCATAAAGGCCAAAGTGGTACCACAAGCAAAGAATGATGTATAAATATTCCTTATTCCATCATCTAGGATGTTAAAATATGGGGGTAACATTGCAGATAGCAGATTTTTTTGTTTTCCATTAGCTTTCAGTCAGATTTTAAATTAAGAAAGATTAAAAAACCTTCAAGAGGAGTATTTTCTTTCCATGTTTACTACAAGACACCACAATAAATCAAACACAAGCTTTTTACCTTCACAGCCCCATTATTATCAAGAATTGTCTGTTATTTCTATTACTGTTCTTCTTTTCATTTCCCTTGTGTGTTTCAGATCTATCTCCCATTAACTAGATAGTAAAAATATCTATCTAATATTTTTAGGGGAGTAAAAAGCTGAGAAAGGAGACAGCAGAAATAATGAAAAGAATGTTTTCTGTTCTGTGGCTGCCTATAGATTGTGGTGGATTGGCCCTGCTCATATGCCTGCTGTTCCTGTAGCTGCGGTCCAAACTCACTAGGCAGGATATTAAGGAACTACTTGTTCCTGCTTAAAAAAAAAAGAAAAGAAAAAAGAAAAAACAAAACCCCACCACCTCAAAAAAACGAAAAAAACCAACAAAAAAACAAACCAGACCAAAATCAGAGAAACTGAAATCTCACCAAAACATCCCGCTCAGCAAAATATTTTTGTTTGTATTATTTTATTATCCTTATGAATAAATTTAATAAACCAAACAGTCTTGTTAGCACACTTTGATGTACTCTGGAACAGTGCACGTTGGGTCATTATGACATTGATAACGTGAATAGTGTATGAAGAAACACAGTGTTTCTGAAACCTGCTCCAAAACTCAGATATATTTGTAACAAGAATTCCTGATTTAATTCTCCAGTAATTCTATATCCAGGAAGCAAACAACGTTTCTCTTCCACAGAATTTCTCCCTCTATTGTTTTGTTAATATTATTTCTTCTATATATGCAAAGTAAATGTCTAGAAACAGCATTAGTTTAAAAGTTAATTTGAAAACAATGTTGAAGTTGTTTTACAAGTTTTCAAATATTTTAAGTTTGCATTTCTTGACACTACTTACTACTGTAATTAATACAAAAAATCAGCCTTGCTAGAAAATTCTTATCAGTACAGGTATTTGAGAACATTTTTTCTTATAATAATATCTGGAAAACAAAGAGCAGAAGACATGGCCTGGATGCCCACCCAGTTAGTACATTTTGAAGGCTCTTACTTATTACTTGAAAAGGCCTCCCAAAAGTTGTGTCATGGGAAGATGGTGGGAATCATTTGCTGTGTTGTTGCTACCTGCACTACTGACAACAGGAGGGAACGTTTGGGGAAAGTGCTCCTGCGTTGGTGGTGAACTCAGTGTGCTGTGCAGGACAGCCCTGGCAGCAGCAGCAACTTCTCCTCTCTGAGGTCAAACCCAGCTGAAGAAACTTGATGACAGTTAAGTCACTCAAAGCCCTCTGCATGCTCAACCAAAACATCCTGTCTGCTTCTACCAAAGTTGCTTTGCTACACTATAAGTAATTTTCAAAGGATGATTTCTTCTAAACATTGAAAATATCTAGAAGAGTCACTTGTAATTTAAAAAGCATAATAAACTATAAAAGTAGTATTTCAGTCCACATGATTATAATTCAGTATGCAGGAAAAGGGTTTCACTGGGAGTGTCACTGAGCTATAATCTCCATTAGAAGACAAAGTATCCAATAATAAACATCACCAAGAACCAAGTAACAGGCAGAAAGAGACTGAACTTGGACTGCTTTGAACCATGTATTAGAGGAATTGCTGAGACAGTTTAACCATCAACAAAACCTTGCTGCATGCAGGTCTAAATAAATTATCTCTCTCAATTGTTATAGCATAGTAAATGCTGTTGAAGAAAATCATGGGACTGTGCACTTAATAGAAGTTTGTAATACAAAAGAAATTTGCATCAAATTTTCTTTCCAATGGATCTTTAAATCAATTTAAAAATTAATAGACACATTTTTTTTCCTGTTAGGATATAGCTGGCCTCAGAAAAAATGTGCCACCTTCCCTTGAGAATGTCTCTTTGACAGTCTAGCAACAAGTTAAACAGTTTTGCACTGGAAGATGCAGGGAAAAACCCTCATGAGAACAAAATAATAATCATAAAATCCCCCTAGAACTGTGTAAGCACATTAGAAAAATGAAATCAGCTGTGATTATCATCACACACAGAGAATCAGAGAGAGATCTCCATGAAAGTACAGAAATGGATGGGGCTCTGAGCAATCTGGTCCTGTGGAAGGTATCCCTGCTTATGGCAGGGAGTTGCAAAGAGATTGTATTTAGGGCCCCTTCTAACCCAATCCCATTCTGGGATTCTGTGATCAGAGGATTTTACCTACAATCTGCTTCTAGATCAAAAAAGCACAAACCTTCCAACCCCCCAACCAGGGAACCAGTATGGAGCACTGTTCCCTCAGCTTTGGGAGGCTGCCTTGGGACTTTCTGAGAGCACTGGATCCCAAACTAGACACAGCTGTGGTTTTGATGACACTCTGGGATGTAAATGTTCTTTCCTCAAGCCATGCACAGCACTGCTCTAACACCTCTGTGTCTGCCATGTAAGTTGAAGGGACATGCCACACACCGCAGGAAACACAAGTACTGGACTGTGGTGTGCAGCAGGAACACACAGGCACAGCCCGACGCCCTGGCATGGCTTGCCTGGGCACAGCCAGCCCAGTAGGAGGCTCACCCCTGGATAAAATAACACTGGTGATGGCAGGGCAAAATGGGAAGCTGCATAATTAATCTGGCAGAAAAATAAAAGGCCATGCAGTATGTTGGATATGTTTTAGAAAACAAAACTGCTGTCAAACCAAATCATTGCTCTTGTGCCTCTCCTGAGAACGTGCCCTCTTATTCTACATTATACAGTTCTCCACATGACAAAACCTTCTAATTTGGCAAGTTAACATAAAAACATATAAATTTCATACTAAAAACGTACAAACCTAACATCACACCTCAAAGTGAGATGTTTGTCTTCCAGTAGAAGTTCTAGACATTGTTCCTCCTCACTATTAGTACAGTCTGCATGACAGAAATCTCCTCTTCATCACATCATCATTTTGCTACTAAAAGAAGATAATTATCAGTAGCACTAGTGTTAAGAATTGCCAAAGCGGAGATAGGCACTGATATTTTAAAACCTTTGATGCCTTTGTTAATTGAACAAGAGCATTTCTCTTTTGCCATATCTGTCATGTTCTCCCACCTGCACACAATTCATAGCTTTCACCAAGTCAAGTGATCCCACCTCACAGTAAAACATTATCTCAATAAAATATGCACGTACCCCAAACTAAGAGTATCAGCCAGAAACTGGCTGTCAAAATGACTCTCTCCCTCTGGAAGCAGAATGTTTTCTGACAATTACGAATTTTCAGGTGGCTCCATTCAGTAACGGTGGTTATGTTAATTTAACCTCTGCTCTTGTTAATTTATTCTTGCTTCCTCTTTGTTCTCTTAATTGCAGGTCTTAGGTTACTCATATCTGAAAACAAAGAGAAAAACAATAACAAGTCCAAAAAATGAAAGGAGGCATTGGCGATGCTTCTGTGTACTTACCCTTAATCCTCCCTCTTTGGAGGGATAAAACATCCTTGTTCAGTAGCTGGCATCCATGTTAATTGTATTTTTTAAAACCTGATTTCAAGACACACGGAAATTAGTTATTTTCTCTCTGTATTACAGATTGAAAGGATCCAAGTCCTGGGCCATTCCAGAGATTAAAGCTGATCTAGCACACTCTGCCAGGCTGCCAACATTTAAAGACAGCAAGTACAAGACCTGGAAGCAGTAACATTTCCGATTTCAAAGTTTTGTCACCTTTTGTAATTCTAACTAGTTCCATTTAATTCATGTGCAGTTTCCAACCAAAATCTTTTAGGAGATTTATTTATTCAGACAGTTACATTTTTTTATTTTGGAAATACAGAACTATCAATATTTGAATGCCTAACTCATGACTACTTTCATTTGACCTATGGGTTTGCTCTGATGGGACTTTTGACACAAATATTTTAATTTAGTGTTGCTTAGTCTACAAGAATTTTTACTTCAATTAGTCTGTCTTAGTAACCTGTAAGTTCCAGTTTCTTGATAATTTATATTAATTAAGAAAGCCGTATTGTTAGAACAATAAATACATAAAAATCAAAAAAATACAATTCAAGCATTTAAAAAACCACCAGTTTTATATCATTTAGATATTTCAGATAGGATTATTTTTCAATTCTTCTCTATGAATGAAATTAAAAAATAGTAAATATCTCCCCTTTTATGAAGACATGGATGGGATTTACAAACACATATTGCTGAATATCATGGTCTCAATGAACAGGCTGAGGGAAGTGAAACTGTACATCAGCATTCTGTGGTACAGAACAATATGCAAATACATTTTGTTACAGGCTCTCTTTCTGAATGTACACCTTGGGTCTGACACACAAAGGCCACACAGAGCCTCTAGCACAAACGAGAACAGAATGGAAACGGCTTTTTCACACATTTTCCCGGTTCCAGGACTCTCTTTGTTTTATTCTCTTGGAAGCTTGGCAGCAGAAATTATTAGCTTTTTTCAGAGTTTGAAACTGGGAGTAAAGAGGGCAGAGGAAGAAACACCAAGTCACTTTGTGATTCAGCAAATGAATTACTAACAGAATGCCATACCCTTGAGAGATGAGGCAACTGGGCCACAACAGGAGAACACTGTCCCAATCAGACTCAGCCTGGACGACATTGCTCAAGCCTGGGACAAAGAGTGGTTGTGAACGTACTGATTGTTATGTTCACTCCTGTTCAAAAAAGAAAACTTGGAGCTACTTTAGCGTTTGAATAGCACCTGTTTCAAACAGCCAAGCACAAACATTTGTTTGGCTCATTTGTGGAGGGACTGTGGGGCATCTTCCACTCTTCTCTTCCTAACAAACAAGTCTCTGAAAAAAACTTATCAAGCAACATCTACAGCCCTGAGAACAACACAGAACAAAGACCGATTCAGACGCTTTACAAAACTTTCAAGAGTTGGCTTTTCTCTTTCTCTTGTAATATGACAAGAACATTTTTATGAACCCTGGAATGAGGGAACAAACACAGATGCCACATTCCTCTCTTCAGGTTCCTTGCTGTTTTCTGTTAAGATATGAGCATTTTTTGTGAACTGGTGAAACTAAGACCTGCTCTAAAGAACATAGGTGGCATTAGGGTACTTGATAGTCTCAAGCAGATAGATGCACTTCTTACAGTTCAGAGGTGAACTCAGTGCCATCCTATGTACCCATCAAATTCCTAAACAAAACTTGCGCTGCTTCAAAGACCAAGCATTGCCCTGTAACACCAATATTTGGATTAGAACAAAGGCAGGAGGAAGGAAACTGTTTTCAGCAGTTACTACCAGCATGTTCGTGTGACCAGTGGTTAATTAGGTTGTGCCATAGCTCCAATCTGACACTTCATTAACTGAGAATGTTACCTAGTTTTCTGTTGGAAAGCTCAAAAAGCCTTCATGTCTGAAAAAGGAACTTTATCATTCTACCCAGTTGTAGTAGTTTGGCCGTGATTGGCCAATGTGTATTACTGACATTTGATAAAACCAATGAAAGCGTGGGTACGCCTTTTACGATACACCTTTTTTAAATGCAAACCCGGGAATCAGCTCTCTCTTGGTTTCCGGCAAAGGCTCAGGTAACAGCTCCTGCCGAACATTCTCTGCTCCCCCTTCCCCCCACGTGGCCGTCGGGCCTGGGGGGGAGGGGGAAGCAAGTCAGGCTGACCGGGAAAAAAGGAAAAAAAAGACCGCAGAGCCAAGCTGTGAGCTACGCTGCTGATATCTGGCTGATGGAATTCGAGTTTTCTTCTCCTGCAGCATGGTCGGTGGGAGAATTTCCTCAGGGCCATCTCGGAGCCACGGAAGATCACGCAGATCGGGCGGGGGTGGCTTTTCTGAGTGGAGTTCACTCTGGACTAATTTAAC
>WAAG01088345.1:14271-27642 GCA_013390105.1 Tichodroma muraria | reverse complement strand
CTAATACTTCTTATATGGCTCATCTGTCATATGGTTTATAGCCATATCTGTGAATCACTGGACCACAGCTGTAGCTTGCAAAATCACTTTTCAGTGATTAACAGGTCTTACAGCAAGCTTTTCCATTGCATTTTACAAAATCTGTGGGCTGCTGTAGAAATTGTTGCAGGTGGAGGCAGTACATATATTTGTGCATTACGGAAAGTGTGAAGAATATCAGCTACCAAATCTTTGCTTTATTTCAGTGTTCTGAAAATGAACCTCACTTCTTCATCAGTGTACTGCGCCAAGGAATACTATTACATTAAGTTTGATAAATAAACAGCATTAAAGATTGCACTGGCTGTGTAACAGGCTTGTTTGACAGTGAAAGATTTTAAAATGCCTACTTCACACAGAAAAAAAATGAATACAAGCCTATTTTATGTGGCAAATGACAAACTGTAAGGATTAATGAACCTATTTAAATGAATAATTGTCCTCTGTCCTATACCACCTTATGTAGTACAATAGCTGTATATGCAGCAGCTGGCAGTCCTCTTCTAGAGATGTAAAAGATGAGAATTGGTAACAATAAAGAAATAATGGTTGAGCCAGGCTGAGTTAAGATTAAGCCTCCACTGCATTCCCAATGACCTCGGTGGAGTTCAGAGAACTTAATTGGCATCTCGAGGTTTCATTCACCCTCACCCTGACTTTATTTCCAAGTCTTCCATGAATCACTCTACTGAAAAGTATCATGTTTTAAAGATCTAAATTAATCCCAATGAAACAAACGTATAGAAAGTTTTCTTTGTTCTATATGAGATCAGCGATCGGATTGTATTTTTTACTTAATAATGTGGGAATGAATGAGGCCAGCATAGTTAAAACAGACTTCGAGTTGGTGATACACACTTTCATTTTTATTCTCCACCCCTCCAGCAGTGTGATAGGAACTGCTGCACTAGAAACTCTCCCAAGGCAGGAGGGGCCATCAGTGAGCAGTGACACAGCAAACAAATCTGGGTTTAACCAGGTTTGGTCACAGATAACTCAGCCACTTGTGAGCAGTCATTGGTGAGTTTTTCTCTTCTGTTTTGTGTTGTAGGTCTCTCAGTCACAACATGAGTTCTCCTTAATGTATTTTATAGTGTGGCCTTTAAAAAAGAATGCTTTTTTGTGTGTGACTGCAGTGATTTTTACCAAGAAGTCTTCACTGATATTTTCTAGCACTTGAGGCTTATCGTTGAGAAATTTTGGTAGACAAGGTTTCTAACCCTCCCTCACTCATTGCAAAATTTCCACTATTTCACTTCATATATTGCAAGCCAATGGGTTGTTTTAATAATTAATTGCTTTTTACATTAGTTGAGTTAGAGAGTGAGAATGAGTTGATAACCTTATGAGACTCACCTTGGAATCCATGCCAAAGTCAAGCTATTACAGAACAACAGAAAGAAGTAGAAGAATCTGACTATGTGAACCGTGTAAAAGGAACCAGTAAATCTTTTGAAGTGTGTGTCTATTTTTAGCTCACTAATGAAATCAGTGTTTTCTTAGGACTTAATTTAAAATCCAATGCAATTGATGTAAGAATTTCCAGATTTAGGTAAGGTCACAATCGTACTGTTGTGATAAGCAATCCCCAAATCTCTGTTTTCTTCTTGGCTTCACTTGTATGAAGTAAAACTCTCATAAGCACATTTAGTATCTCTAAAAATGCTCTCAAATGCAACTTCCTGAGAAGGGCTGTAAAACCTAAAGCAAAGAAAGAATAACAATGAATGGCCAGTGAGCCTGCGATGCCCTCACAGAATATCTTTCCTATCATTGAAAAGCATCTTTTCATTCTTTGAGGTCTTTTGGCAACAACAACAAACTAGAAAATAATCTTCAGATAACACGTCCCTGAGGCAATACAGAGAGCGGGCTGCAGAAAGAAACGAAATAGCTTTCTTAAAATGTTTTGTTTCAAAACCTACTTATTACTCTGTGCTGTGTGAAGCAGACACAGGAACTGCAAACAGCACAGGCTCTTTCATCCATCTCCGTGCTATTGCCCTTTCAGGTTTGCAAGGATTGATGAGACAGTGATATCATAGCCCATACAAGCCTTTTCTGTGGATTTGTTAACCTGATGAAAACACACACTTTTATTCAGAGACAAAGCTGAACTTCCTCCTTCTTGCTTTACACAGCCTAAGATTCTCACCTGTTCTTTTTGTCTAGTTTTGTTATTTCATTTCAGCAGGTTTCCGTGTGGCATAGGGAAGTCTGTCTTTTTCTTATCCTTACAAAGTGAACCCACACTCGTGCTGGGCTTTTGTCCCTCCTGAAAATAAGAAAAAGCAGAAAACCAAAACAGTTCCTAAAGGATTTCCTGACTGAACGAATGGAAGACTGTGAACAGTTATGTTGTGGGGTCACAAGAAGCAGAATACAAAGGATACCCTAATAAAGATTTATGTGAGCTTGCAAGGGCTTCTCTTTCTAAGTGTTACTTGCTCTGTTTCTGTTATATTAGAGTGGGGAAAAAAATGCCCTGGTGTTACATTAGGTTGTGCTGTGCACTTTAGTACAACCTGTGTTGTTTTAGCAGACACATTGCGGTAAGCAATAATGGTTTTCAGTGCTTGTAAGAGACACGGATTTTTTTTTTCTTAGAGCCTTGCCATTTCATTTCAAGAGCCATTCTCTTTTCTGAGGCACAGGGAAATTTTGTATTTACTGTTTTACAGAGAGTTTAGTGTAATATGCAACTTTTCCTTAACGTGTGCTCTTGGGATAAAGAAGGTTCTTCTGATCTGGTGAACTTGGTCAAATTACATCACTGTTGGCAGCACTAACTCCCTCGTCCTTTCAGATTGTTTGCACATTTAAAAATGATCTTATCTTAATTCATGATTCTAACCTGATTTAAGATAATTAATGAATAAATAAGAAGGAAAATGCCATACTTATCCAATTTGATAAAGAGTTCTGTTGCTTAAGAGCATGAACTTATTGCTTATATCAGTTTTCAGAGTTAGATTACCCCTTAATATTAGCTGATAACCTTCTTTGTGTGTCCTGAACTGTCTTGAACCTGTAGTAGCTACATATCATTTTTGTATGGAAATGGAATTGATGGAAAAATATCAGTATCCATTCAGTCAGGTCTGGACAGGAAAAAGAGTTGCTGAACTCCTCGTGCTCTATAGTTTTCCTGTTATTTTGATGACGGTGAACTCTTATAAAAGACAGTTGGCAAATTCACTGGTGTTTTTCAAAGAGTGAGGTGTTACTTGATGTGAATTGGAGTAGAAAAATAAAACAAAGCAATGCAAGAAAATAACAAATTGGAGTTTTACAGAATGTGCATTATAAGACCTGTATTTATCAGTATTGGAATGTTAGAAGTGTGATTGAAACAGTAAAGGCCTATGGTTTGTGACAGTTGTCTTTTTATTAAAGTAAAATGCAAATTTTTCAATTAGTGGGAAAAAAATGCAGGGAGGAGTTGGTAGTCTATAAACTGAAAACTTTCAAGGTTGTGTCCAGGTATTCAAATCAATGCTTACAACAGATACAGCAATGCAGCCTCGCAGAAATCAATAACATGAACAGATCACAGTACTGAAAGTTATGTGAATGCCAATTAGGTAAATAAATGAGCACAATGAGGCATTGTCAATGAAAGATCTTGAAAGGAAATAAAAATGACTGAGGTGGGAGAATGTGCATTATAGAAAAAAGGCAAGAATTAAGTCACAAAGACAAAGTCACACTGACTAATACATGGCACACTGGGATAAACAAACGGCAGAGAGGACTACAAATCTACAAATCCAAACTGCTCCAAAAGTTATCTACAGAAGTTAATTTATGCAGGTGATTTATACTGGAATTTTTCAATGACACCAACTACTAAACATTATTTACAGGATGATTGTGACTTAGGTTGACATTGGGGAGAATGATAAGCAGAAAAAATATTAATCTAGGAAGAAGGACATTTCAGTGAGGCAAAAAGACATGCAATGTAAAAGCACAAGAGGTTCAGTCTAAAATATGGTCCTGTGATGTTTCTGAGGGAAGTGGAAAACGAATGCTTCAAACTTGAATACCTCTGCCTTTGTTCCCTGCTAGATTTCACTCAGTTATCTAGAGATAACATCTGTTTTGACTGAAGCTTAACAGAGCTATTCTGGGTTCTGCCTCATCTGAACACTTGTCAGGTGGAGACTGTCTGTGTCTGCCCCTCGCTGTATTAGAATTTCTCAATTTTTCCAAGCATCATAATCGTTCTCTTAGTTTTTTATGTTTCTACCCTCTGAATGCAGTTCCATAGATTTGTAGAGTAAATTGACATGTGCATGACTGAGAACTTAATGTTTTCCTAATAATTTTTTTCCCTCTTTTCTTCTTTCTTCTGGCATCTTTATTCCCTATTTTGTGGAGCCTTCATTTCTTGTCTGTTGATCCAGATCTGGCAATCTAAGTAAATGTAATTCTGATCAATTATATTTTTCCCTTTTCTGTGAAGATGACTTTTTACCCACCTTCTTTCAGTGGTGAGCAGTGGATTAGGAGAGCTTTTGCAGAAAAAGTTCAAGAAGGTCTTTCTTACTACTTTTAACTAAAGAAACCTTCCTCATGAGCATGCACCAGAAAATGTGCCACATCAAACAGCTCTCCATTCACTTTGGAGAGAGTCACTTCCCCATTTCAGAAAAATCCTGTCATTCAATACGAAACATAAAATAGAACCTGGAATTTTTGAGTACCTGAACCGCTTACAAAACAGTATTTGGGAAATGTAACTTTGCAATTGCTTATTAATTTTCTCTCTAAGGTCTTTTGCTACTTGCTCGGTGTACTATTTTTAGTTTACCTCTGGACCTACTCTCAAGTACAGTTTGTGTAACGTAAATACAGACTATCAAAAATACTTTGGTTTTGCTACTGTATGTCATACCTCTTTTTTTTAGTCTCCTGACTTGTGTGAATTTTATTCAAATGTTTTAAAAAGACCATGAAAAATTCTTGATTTTGAAACCATAACAAAAAGACTTTTTGCAGAGTCACAATTTTATATAAATCTTACCTTTACATGGTGAAAAAGTGTCTTAGATGTCTTTTTTTCCATCTATCTTCTCATCCTTTAATGATTAAACGGTCATAGAGTTTCTGACAGAATTCTAGGAGAATGTTCATTTCTGAACATACATCTTGAGCAACGGAAAGTAGTGTGTTCTCATGTTGTACAGGAAATCTGTCTCTCAGCAAGGCTGGAGAGAACTGGAAAGTTCCATCTGAGTGATCCAAAAGTAGCATTGAAAAGCTATTTTAGCTTTCCAGAAAGATGAAAGAGCTTTTTACTCACTTGCTACTATTATAATTTCAGAGTGACAAGTGATTAAAGCAGCAATGGGCTGAGAGCCTCCCACAGTGTTTAGCAGCATATATGAACCATATGCAATACTCACCTCTGTACTCATCTCAATAAAGAAAGATGTCCATGCTAAAAAATGGAATTGTGGAGACTATGTTTGTGCGTGCAACTTGATGTGCACAAAGAACCCGGCCAACAGCTGTGCAGATATTGATAACGGAGTGCGGCGGCGCGGCAGGAGCAGCCGAGGCCACCGCCCTGCCGAGAGCGAGCTCCTAGGAAGGGGACAGCTGCGTCACCCAGGACGCTCCCGCGCCGAGATGACAGCTGAAGGCCGACGAGAGAAGACGCAGGATTTGTATGACGTTCCCAGGAGCTTATCAAGCTCAGGGACGAACAGTGGGAGAACACCGCCTGGTTTAGGGTTTTAAGCTCAGGGATAAGGGTGGAGCAACAGAACTGAGGGCCAATAGGATGAGGGTCCGGGGGTGGTACAAAGGCAGGGCTATGGAGCAATATCCAACCAGGGTCCAGGGGAGGAGTGGCAAGGAAAGAGGACCAGGTGGGGAGCAGAGAACCTTCTAGAACTGGGGTGTGAACGGGATGACATAACTAGGGCTATTAACATAGAACTGCAAGGGACTGTGGGAGGACGTTCCTTATATGGGGGTCTCATCCCAAAGATGCTGCGCCTCAGCATCCCCGATTACCTCATGGGATGCAACAACAGAGATCTCTTATTCACAGCTGTTGGAATGCCAGTTAGTTAGAACAGATAAACAAAGATAATGATAAACTGTCAGCTGAAGTGTTTAGGAGAGCAGGTAGTGTGACAGAAGTTGACAAGGAAGGCAGGAAATGAGCTAAACCACAGGGGGAAAAGAAGACTTATTAAAAAAAAAGCATCTCAGTGTACTGACACCAGCTGACTTTGAAGTACATTTTGAAAAAAAGAGTTGCATAAGGAATACATGGAACAAAGCCCACAGAAGTCATAAAAGCATTAAAATGCTTCCTTAGAAGTATCTGAAATAAATTTCTGTCTCATTTTTAGAGGCTTAGCAGCCTTTTTTGTTTTTCCTCTGAAGTACTGTATACCATCTGCTATTGTTTGTCCTTTTGTTTATAAGACCTACTGATAAATCAGATCTTATACACAGTTTTATTCTTAAATAAAGACTTTAAAATAGAAGTCAAAATTCTCATCTACATTCTGTGAAAAAAACAGATTTCCTCAGTTGGTAGGATAAATAAGATATGGTGTTTTAGTGTTATAATAAAGTGTGTAGTTTGGGGTTCCAGCACTGAATTTAATAATTAATCTGGAAGTTCCTTCTTTTGATACTCAGAGTGCTTTGAATGTGCTTATGTGATTTTGTTTTCTTACAAATATCAATCCATGTAAGAGAAAACGTTGGGTTTATCAGTATTAGAAGTTTTAACCTTTTTGGGAAAAAAAATTCCCCACTTCTATTAGTTACTATCTATTATTTTTCTGTCTGGAATAATTTTCTTTCTTTGTTCTAGCTTGGAATTGTCCACAGAGTAAAAATTCCAAGTTTCTCTCAGATAACTCTTCCTTTTATCTGCTTCAATCAGGAAATGGCAGATTCATCTAAAGCCTCTATTAAAGCATATTGTTTTGGAGGTGCAACTTTGCTGCTTTTTTCTTGTAATAGTTTTGCCATTTCTTGGGAGCATCATGCTGTGGGGGCTGTTAAACCAGGATTTTCACAAATACTGCATTATATCATTTAAAGGATGGTAAAAAGAAAAAACCCAAGCCACCAATACTTCTATTTCTTTGATGTATCACAGTTTTATATAGGAATAAGAATTTGAGTTGGAGTGTAATCTATTTTCTTTGTGCTAGGTTTAAGAGTTTTATAGGTATACTTCCATTAACACACATTTAACTCTGAAATTTTGCTGAATAATTTAACATTGTAAAAATCATACAAGCTCCAAGTGAATATCGTGCAGATTTATTTGTTAATGTCAGATATAATTGCTCTTCTAATTTCCATCCATCACATTTTATTTTAAGAATGGAACATCAATTATTTCTTTTTTTATGGAAAGTTTTTAGCAAGCTATTAAAACACACTGAAATGGGCAACATTTACGTTATTCACATAGAAGAGGAACATGTGAGTTGAGGATGGGGACTCTGGAAAATTTTAAAAGATTATGACGTGCAGGTCAGAATGACACAGCACATGACGCCTGTGTTTAACAGTACTTAGTGCCGGGCAAATATTGGGTGTTTCAACAGTTACCTGTGAAGCTCCCTGCTTTTAATGGGAAATTGGATAATTAGAGTACCTCCTGCTCAAGTACTGCTGGCTCAGTAAACGTCAGGAAAAAGTTCCTTTGATGGCAATGAAAAGCTGACAAGCATTCTGGGGACGAGGGTGACAGTCCCCTCTTGCCTCGTGACAGTAAAGCTAAACAGAAACAGCCCAAGCCCCGCTGCTGAAAGTTCACGTAGCATTTTGGATACATTCCCTGGTTGGACAAAATTAGTCCTGTAATTAAAAAAAAACTCCTCAAAACTGTACATCAGTTTATTTAAAAGGCACGTACTCTTTTGTTACTTCTTTTACCAAATGGTGCCTTTTTTTGGATTGCCTTTCTTGTGCCCAAATGAAACAACAGCTCTGAAGAAGAGACAAAGGTTGTAGGTGCTTTTTCAGGTGCCAAACCACAGCGTCCCTGCTCAGAGTTCACAATTATTTCCAATACTATCAGTGAAATCCATTTTCCATGGAAGGCAAAGACAAAACTCCGGTGGGTTCAAAAAAGGGTTCACTGCCTAATTAGGAATATTGGAAACTAACTACAACCAATCTTTCCTGAGTAAATATGTGTCCTATTAAATTAGGAGCACTTCCACAACAGATGCTTTTTATAGATTTCAGCTATGTTATGACAGCAATTCATAATTATCCATGCTGCCTTTGTGCCAAAAAATCATGCTGAGGAGATTCACTTAAATGTAATGAACGTTTGGAAAAAAAAGCAAAACTCCCAACTGCTTAGAGAATATCAGTTACACTTTTTTAAACTGTTGTCACTGCATAGTAATAACTATTTTATGATCTTACTAAATAATAATTAAAATTCCTAGTATCTGTCATGGATAATTAAAGTCATTATGAGGCTTCCTAGTATGGCACTATCTCAAATTATCTTTGCAGCTTTCTTCTACCTCTGAGAACCAAACAAAATTTGTTTTTATGGTCCAGTTCCAGAGCTGTTGAAGTTGGATAAGGTTTTCCATGCATGCAATTCTCATTTTCATGAAGTTACTAGCATGGTGTTTAACAGGAACTTTTCCAACTGTTATAGTGAGAGCTTTATCTAAGATGTTAGAAGATGCAGACATGTTGTAGCTGGCTCCATTGTTTTGTTTCCAGGGGAGTCCGAAGTCAGGCGGGTTTGGGGAAGGCCGGGCAGAGTCCCCGGGCGGGTGTGGGCACAGCTGAGGCCACTCAGCTCATCAGGGTCCGCTGCGGCCCCGCGCACACCTGTGAGTGTTCCCACACCCTGCGGGAGGGCTTGACTCCGACCCAGCTGAGCATCCCCTGCGGCAGTGCGGCTTTGCAGCCGTGTCTCTAGGAGCTGGAAGGTGTGAAGGTGCTCACAGGCAGCCTCTCGGCGCTCTGCTGCCCTTCTCCCGCTGCCCTGCCCGAGTCCGGCCCCGGCGGGAGCCGGCAGCCCCGCGGGCTCCTGCTCGGCATCCTCCGCATCCTCCTCCTCCTCCTCCTCCTGCTGCACCCGCCAGCCCTGGCGGGGTCACCTGCGCGCCCCGCGGACGGAGCCTCAGGCGGCCGCCAGCGTCGGCGCTGCTCCTGGGGGTAAGTAAGGCGTAAATTTCCATCTTGTTTCTGGGTGCGTTGGGGGTTGTTCTGTAAGTTTTGCAAGTTTGGGAGCGTGGCGCACCGGGAGGGGCTCCGGCCCCAGGGCACGCAGCCGGTGAGAGGGGACCTTGGCGGCCCCGCCGGCGCTGCCCTCACCTGTGACGCACCTACGGAAAGAAAGACGAGTTCCCAGATTTTGTACGCGGTGCTCGAAGTAGCGTGAGTTTAGTTTTCTCCCTTTCAAAAGAAGAACAAGCAAGTGGAAATCCGGGAATGGATGGTGTCTCGGCGTGTGAAACTGAGGGTGTGGGAGCTCCCTATGGGAGTGGGGCGGGGGGGGGCAAGGGGCGACCTCCTTGGAGCATGCTTGTGTTTATACTTGGAAAAACAGATGCTTTTCGTCGATATACTCCTGTCTGAATTTTTTTCATTTTCTTTGTTTTATCTTGAGACTCCTTTCAAACTTGTTTCTTTCATATTGTAAGGGGTTTAGTGTATTTGCTCCTTCTGTTCTGCAAAGCAGACTTTGTTAGTATGAGTGGTTGTAACTTAGTATCTTTATAAAGCCAATGGTGGGTCTTTGTTTGGATTTTTTTTTTAACATTCTCTTTATCCAGTTGACATTAAGAATTGGATTTGTGTTGCTACTTGTTTCGAAAGACAAATTAAAACAGCTTATCACCAAAACACTTCTTCTCCCACTCAAAATGGCTCATGTGGATTTTGGGAATTTAAGGCTGGCATTTCCACTCAGAATTAAAGCAGTAAAGCCATTGACTCCTAGACAGCCTTTACTGTTTTCACCTGGATGCTGTCTAAGCTGAGGGAACTAATGTGGCTGTGTAACTCAATCTTGTTGCTGGTGGACTTTTTAGAAAAAAATAGCATTTCCTATTTTTTATTTCAGGTTTATAACTTTTCAAAAGGGGGTATCAAATTTCTGTTGACATAAGTGGTGTGTTCATGCGACTTACTTTGTATTCTACGCCTTGCTAACTTCCAAAATTTCAAATATGCCTTGAGTTTTCAGATGTGTTATTTGCATTTATATGCAAAATGCATTGAGGCAGAGGAAGGGTCATCAGCTCAGATGAGTCTCTCAGACTTTGAGCTTTAACATTTGCTACCATTGATATGTCATATTTGGCACACTAATGACTCCAACATTTTTCCAGAGGTCATTATTTTTCTTTTTGGGGGAATCCTTCACCCCACCCCCGTACATGCAATATTGATATACAAAAATATAAGCATAGTTGCATTTTAAATATGATGGGGGAATAGGTCATTAAAATATTTCTTTAACTTGTAAGAAGTGGGGAAATTAAAGGTCATGAGAAAGCACTTTTCTAATGATTCACTGTGAAGCTTAAAGGATGCCTCTGATCAGAAGCATTTCATCACCACTTTCTGTTTTATAAACATAACGATCTTGAAGAGCCAATTGCAAAAGAATCGTTGGTACTGTTAAGTGAATTTGGCTCCTGTGAAGGTTCCACTTGACCACTTAATGCAAGTAAAGGAGAAAGTGAATGTCTTGGATGGTTTTGTGCTGCCTTTGTAAAAACCTTTTTTTTTGTGAATATATTTTTGAAATACTTTAAACTGTGAGACTGTGACTTGTACTTATTTATCAGGAATTGCCTGTGCATTTCCAGTACACAAAAGATGCATGCACATGTGGAAGTTAAGGCATTGAAGACTTACTGTACCTGGACTATATGCTAGCCAAATCTGTAAATGATATCAATAATTAATTCTCACTTGAGAGATTAATAATGACTTCTGCCGAATTTCACTGTTTATTTTTTTAAATCAGAGTAGTGTTTTCACTATCTGTACCTGCCTTGTATCAAGCTTTGTGTTTCTGTAGCTCAAAAACTATGATAAATATTTGTGCTTGGAGTTGGTAGTTTTTATAATCTCATTTTATTCAGAGAATCACAAGACAGATGAGGAAATGGGATGACTGCCTACGTGTATCTCTTTCACCTCAAATTTTCCTTTAGGCCTTATTTGTTGCTTGCTTTTTTTCCCCCCTCTGAGTAACTGTTTCGTCCATCTGCCCCAGTGTGCTCATTTGGGGGCAGTGCAGTATTTTCTTAAAGAACTCTGATCAGTTCCTTAAACTTCCTTAACTTAAAACAAATAACACTGATAAATACAAGAGCTTCTGTTTTATTTTATTTTTTTTTCCCAAGAACCAAAACCAATCAGAGGCAGAAGTTATTTTGCTTTCTTGTCTCAGGAAAAATTGGGGCTTTATTCTCAGTTGCGTTATTATTCTTTTATTCTAGTCATTAGTGTACAAAATTATATTAATGAAACTGTTAGCTTTTATGCCTACCTGCAACATTAGTCTAATCACAATTCAGCTTTGCCAGTGCTTGTTTTTCTTTCTTTCCCCTGTTGGGCAGATGGGAATAAATTGTGATTTTTCGGTATTGTGTCTATATTAGAGTATTCATTTTCTGGACTGTTCCTGCTTATATCTGCATAAATAGTCATTGTGGTGTCAGGCTTTCATTGGTTTTGTTATATTTTCTAGTGCTTAATTTCTAAGCAAAAATGGTTGTTTATTTTCTGAAGACTTCAGGAAATTGAATGCCTGATTAAAGTTACTACCATGTGTGATTTCCTTCTTATGGCACAAGTGCACTACTGAGAAATACACTATGTGGGCTTTTCTGATCTGCAGGAGAGTTGAAAATTCTTAAGTTCTCAAGAATTTTTTTACAGTCAGCTCAGCTGAAGTCTTAATATTTGTGTTGAGCTCATACTGGCAGACAGTAAATGATATTCGTCTTTGTTGCCTTTTTTGAAAGCCTTATGTTTTTTCACTGATGCTCATTTAAGTGATTGTACAACCAGATTCTGCATGCAGGCCTAGTCAAAATTCCAGGATAATTCTGTAGGTGAATCTTTCCAAGGTATCTTGTCTGTTGTGTTGCCAGCTGAGACATCTGTGAGTGCTATTTGTAAGAACAGTTTGTAGGAATTCAGACTCCTGTCTGCCAGAGAGAAGTTAAACTGCTTTCTGCCTGTCGCAGTCTGTCTGACAAATGGGTTATAGTGAAATGTGTAAGGGCTGCTGTGGTCCCACCCTAGCTGGCAACTGAGCCCCACACAGCCCCTCACTCCTGCACCAGCCTCACATCTCACCCTGTGGGATGGGGGAGAGAATTGGAAAAGTGAGACAAGGTGCGGGTGTAGATAAAAACAGCTTAGTAGGTAAAACAAAAGCTGTGCCCACAGGCGAAGCAAAATCAGGAATCCATTCACCACCTCCCCTGGGCAGGCGGGCGTTCAGCCATCCCCAGGGAAGCAGGGCTCCACCACTCCCAGCAGTGACTCGGGAAGACAAACGCCCATCGCTCTGAACATCCCTGCTCCTCCTTCTTTCCCGGCTTTCCATGCTGGGTATGATGCTGTGCGGTGTGGGATGTCAGTTGGGTCACCTGTCTCAGCTGTGTCCCCTCCCAGTTTGTTGTGCACCCCCAGTCCCTCACTGGTGGGGTGGTGTGAGAAGCAGGAAAAGCCTTGGCTGTGTGCAATCCCATCCTACAGATGGGGAGTTCTAGAGGATATCCTTCAGTGTGCATTATCGCTGTTCAACCTATAGATTAGAACACCTACTTCTAATGATATTTTAATTGGCATAAAGTTTGTATTGTCTGAACAAATTAAGGTTCTTTTTAAACTTTTTTCATCCCCTGAGGGCTCTTAGTATTTGCAGTCAGCAGCCACACTGTATTTGTAATTCTGTTTAATTATGTGCAATTAATTGGGTCATAGCTCTGCATGTTGGAAGTAATGTTTATAAAGAAAACCCAGTATGGATATAGTGAGTTGCGGCACTTTTATTGTGCTTAATATCTGTATCTGGCAGAACTGGGAGTACTTGCTAGTTAAGAGTTGATGGATTTTTCATTGATGTTCTGCTGCTTAATTTCAAAAGATGGGATGCATTTTTATCAACTTCAATTTGCCAAAGCAAACCTATGCACACTTTAATTGAAATAAAGCAATAATAGCTTCATGTGCTGCTCTGCATTTATGGAAAAAATGTCAGGACAAAGATGTGCATCATGAAGGATCTACAAAAACAGCTTCTTGGAAACACATCAACCAATCCAAAAATCCCTTCCAGAA
>WAAG01088345.1:0-14221 GCA_013390105.1 Tichodroma muraria | reverse complement strand
AAGAAGCCATGAACACGCTTATCTGGCCACTGTGGTTGTGCAGCAGTCAGTATGTTCATAGGGGACTTTCAGATGTTCACGTTTCAGGATTTAAACTTCATAAATGCACATAAACTGGATTTGGACATAGATGTACACAACTGGTGTCAGTGTCCTTTCCATATTCTGCCATTCAGAAAAAAACAAGAAATAATTAAGATGCACCAGGTTATATAAGCACTTAAAATTGTTGAAAACCTATTTTAGTATCAAGTTTTTTTCAGTATGGAGGCATTTTGGTAGAATTTAGGAAGTCAAACGTATCTTTGTTGGATGAAAATGAAGTGGAGTCTACTTGTTCATGTGGATTGGAACATCAAGGCATAGTACACTTAAAAAGATTAAAGGTTTCTGTGGTAACATTTAATGTTACATGCTGGCACTTGATAGTTTCCTGTCATGCTTCTCCCTTTGGTTTACAAGAATTGGGCCCATTAATTTAATGTTATACTGACACAGGAAAACAAATAAACCCATTTCTATAGTTATGTTAAAAATCTTATTTTGATGTTGTAGTAAAAAAGGAGTTAAAGCTTTGCCTGGAAGCTCAGTTCAGCCTGACATTTGAACAGATCCAGTGAGCTCTGAGCTAAAACCTCTGTTAATCTTAGTTTATACAAGAAAACATTGGTTCTTCCTGCAGAATTGGAATAAGCTGAGTAGGAAGACAGTATTTCTGTCCCCGTTATCTGTAGTTCTATGGTTTTATTTAAGAGTTATTAATGATTCTGATTCTCTTACGGTTTGAGTTTATCGACTTTCAAAGTAATTTTGTAATTTTTTTTACTACAGAAACATAATTTTAAAACTATGTAGCAACACTAGAAAAGTCAAAGGTGACTGTCACTTCTGTGCAGTTGAAGAATTAACACACAGTGCTGTCTCGCCGCTGAAAATTCTTAGCTATAAAATATTAAGAGATAAAATGAAACTTACCTGTCTCCTTGAAACCGATTGTTAATACTTCTGCCATTATTAGAGCAAGGCCTATAAACCATCGTCTTGAGCAAGTCAGAATCTGAATTTTTAAGGAGCTGGGAAATGGCAGTGGCCTACTGAACTGCAGTATATTGTGCTCAGTTTGGATGAGCCATCGCTGCTGTGAGTGAATCTGAGATTTGGACTGGTGCACGCAGCTGGAGCGCGGCTCATGTTAGAGAGGGTTAGGGGTGCTCTCCAGGGGAGTGTCGTCTCTAAGAAACTTGAAAGGGCTCCTGGAAGGTCTTTATCTGCTCCTGCCAAGACCAGTGCCAAGACATGGTGCAGAGCCTGGCTATGTTAAATGCTGACTGTAAAGATGGAATGTGTATTTATCCCTAGTTTACGGCCCAGAGTGAATAGAGATTGCAGTCACAGCTGGAGTACTCAGAGCAGTGTCCTGGAGTGTCAGTTGTCACTTAGTGATTATTTTGTGCACACATCATTGTTTGGGTTTTTTCCCAATTGATCATTTAAACAAGAAATTGTCAGGTTTAGAAATTTAGCTTGTTATGATGGCATAAAAATATGCCTCTCACAGCTCCTCTCAAGTGTAGGCTGGGGGGGCAGGCCTCCCTCTTATTTTTGCTGCAAGAACCATCGTGACATTCAGACTGGGCTGGGCTGTTTGGACAGCTGCTCCCTCTGTTTCATAGCAGTCTCCAAACAGTGGACCAGATGGATTTAGTCTGTGTAAAAGAGACCTTTGGGAGTCTATGGCAATGAAAGTTCGTACTGATACAGGCAAAACCTTATGAGGACAAATGTTTGTCACTTACCCATCTGATGTGTAGCAGGGATCTTTTTTTTGGTACTCAATTGGAGACTTACAGACAGTTTGATGCCTGGGTGTTGTAGCCACAGATTTCAGCCAAATAATACAAAAAAGTGGTGGTGTGCTATTAAATAATAGCTCTTTCTTGAGGGTAATTTTTTATATATGGCCATATAGGCAACCTTTCAAATGTATTTGGTATTGAAAATAATTTTATTTGTATTTCTTGTTTAAGACTGATGTTTTTGTGTATGTATGGTATCTATTACATACAGTGTCTGTAAAGATAGTAGGTATGAACTTAAAGCTCTGAATTGCTGTACCATAATAAATGCAACAAGTAAATATTATTTTATTGCAAGTGCAGGTAGGAGGTCTACTGAGTAGTTCTTGCCTGCCTTTAGGTGTCCTGGATCATCTGTGGTTGGATTACTACGGAGTAGAAGCCCTGAGATCTGCTCACAAGAGTCTGCTCTTATGAGCAAACAAAACTTGGCATGACTGACTTTGAATAAGGACTGATAATAGGAGCTGTTTCTTAGTGGGAGAAGTAAAATGAGGTAGTTTAAACCTAATGAGGACATGGTTGTTTTTACTCTCATAGCTCTGTGACATCTGTAGACTGTATGAATGGGGGAGTTAGGCAGGATTGTAAATTAAATTCATGTTAGTACTTACAGGAGTTATGATACTGAAATTATATTTTGGTGTCTTGCAGTTTCACTGGTAGGATGTTTGATGCTGAATTATTATAGAACAGACATAATGTTGCAAGTGCAGCAGAATGGCTTATTTAAGGTGTTTGCTCTCTTACTATTGCTCTTCCAATAAAATAAACTTAATCCATTAGTGATAACAGTGCAAAACAACCTATCAACCTGTTGAGGAAAGTTGTGGCTACAGTTGTGTTCCAGAATATTGTCAAGATGAAACAGCAACCGAAGAATATCAGCATTTTAATGGAAAAATTGATTATTGGTCAAGAGCAAAGCAGAGAAGAAAAATAGTGAGCTTTAGACTTCATGTCAAGAATGTAGAATATACAAATGAGAGATGGTAGTCAGATGGAAGTTGAGTAGGTATTCTAAATGTGTTCCTTTTAAACTCCATCTAGCACAAGAATTCTTTGTATGTATGTGTGCTCCTGTGTAAAGCCAAATCATTAAAGATTCTAAACCTTATTCCTGATCTGGCTTTTGAAATTTCAGTGCTCACAGAAGCCCCTGGAGGTGAAAACTAAAAGTCCTGCCCATTGCTGGAAGCAGGAGTATTGTTTATATGCTGGTTAAAGTATGTGGTAAGATCAATGCCAGGAATGTAAAATTGCCTCTTTCACCTCTCTGTGAAAAGGGACCACCATTCTCGTGCCTCTTTTGGTGACTGGAAGCAGATTGTTGCTGATGAATATGTCTTTGTGTTAGTTTGCTCTAATTTTGAATCTTGAAAAATTAAATTCATAAGCAATTTTGTCTTAGATTACAGTACTTGGAAGGAGTTGCATTGATTTGCTGGCTCACGTTGCACCACTGTCTTGCTGATTCAAAAGCATTCAGGAAAAATAATTGCAGGTGTGTAACAAGTGCTTTAAGCATAGGTCTTGTATTTTGTAGCAGTGGGACAGGTTTTTATTAATTTCTTAGTGCATAGTTTCTCCAAATGATCAAACAAATTAAAACCTTAGCAGAAGCAAATCTAGTGTGAATGCAGACCTGGTGCATTGTGCAATTGTAAATACAGACAAATATTGCTGCAATGAGAAGTTTAGCTTCACATTTACACCAATATGAAAACTGAATGCAAGCTCACCTTTAGGTCTAATACTTTTAGCAGCAATATGATGCTGTATGTATATGTTACTTACATTGTATGAGCACTGCTGGAGTACTTTGAAGGGCAGCTTTAGTTTTTATTGCTTCAAATAAGAGTAACAGAAGTAGGACTCATTCTAAAGTGTTTATAGATTATTACATTTAATTATTTGCTTATGACATCCTTTGAGTGTGAATTTCAATAATTTAAGATAAGCTTTTACCATTCTATAGAATTTTTTTTTTTTTTTTTTAAAGTTTTGGAGCTTTTGTGTCCTTAACAGTCCCCCTTTGTTGTATGTTGTGGGGTTTTTTTCAGCTAGGAGAGGAACTTCTGTATGTTGAGAGAAATCTCCCTGAAGGCTGAAAATTAGATTTTGAAAATTAAACATTTAAGATTCTGTGGCAAGTGAAGATGTGAGCTGATAACTTTTCCTGCAGCTGTGTGTCAGCCATAAACTTAGACATTGCTTCAAGTGTCTAAGAAGGGTGGTTGAAATTATCCCCCATTGCTGATCTGGAAACTGGAGGCTTAGGGAATTTTATTACTGATCTAGACAAGTGACACCTTTTCTTCTTGGGAGAAATAGAGTATGGATCTCCAGCCATTACAAACATTGCTCAATGCTTGTAATGGCTGGAGGTTTCAATCCCCCCTTAGGATAGAGGAAATAGAATTTAAGCATGAAATCCTAACTGATTTGAATCAGTGGCTCCACTGAAGTTACCTACTGACAGTGATCAAGGTGTCATTTAATAAATGTAGCACTGATGCTGCAGTGAAATCCATGTGCTTGTAGAGCTCCCGAAGAATTCATTTTTCCTTCCTTGCAAATGCCGTTAGGTTTTCCTTACCAAAAATACTTTTGTTAGGTGGAGTTTAAAAGTAACACTATTTATGTAACATGGATATGTAAGTAGTTATGGAACTGCTAAGCAGTTAAGTGATGGCTGAGATATTGACCTGTGGTTTTCAGAAGACTATGAGAGAGCATAGAATAATGATGCTTGGCTTGCATCTGCTGTGGAAAAAATCAGCTTAAGCTTGGAAACTAAACTGCAACCAGCACAAGACGGAGCACTTTCAGTTTTGATATTGTACCCTGAGCACTCTGGATGCTTCTGTATAACCACAAAAGAGTTATTAAAGATAACAGAAATTAACATTCCCACAGAGATCCCAACAAAACACCAATCACTGCTGTTTGCCGAGTCTATGAATTATTAGATGTTCATTAAGAAAGCCACTGGGCAGTGTAATTGTGTGGAAAACAGACTGCTTATGTTTTGGAATTGAAATGTTTCACGCACATCCGAGTTGGAGCCTTTGTAATATTAATGGCATGGGTACATGCAGTTGATTTTTCATTTTCATACTAGCAAAAACCTTTGCACCCCTTGTATGCTGAAACTCTGAGCTTTGGAAACAATTTGTGTATTTGGAAGTATTTGACACTTTGAAACGATTTTTTAATAGGAGGAATTGGAAACATTTAAATAGGAATAAGCCATGGTATTTCTATTATAAGAAAATTATTTATATTATGGACATCCTGGATTTTTTCTTTTTTTTTTTTTTTTTTTTTTCCCCCCACCCCACATCTTTNTCCTTTTTTTTTTTTTTTTTTTTTTTTTTTCCCCCCAACCAGACTCTTATTCAATCCATCCTTTCCTCCACTGTTTTGAACAGCGTATCAAATCTGATCCTTGTCCCAGTGATGTCATGTAGGATTTTGCTGTTACCCTTAACAGAAACAGACCTTTCAGGAAAGGCATCAGGTGAACTGAACTGTAGAAACAATGGTGACACAGTTAGAAATGGTATTTTTAGGTTATAATAAAAGATTTGCTTCATTCAGCAAATGTAAATCAAAGAAGAAATTGTAAACACACATGGAAGATTCTTCTAAGTTTCAAAAAAAAATCTTTGACCTTGTGAATAAAATCCACAGAGCTGGGAAGGATTTCAGTTGTATTTCTCCTGAGTAAAACAAAGTTTTGATGGAGAAACTGTTCTGTTGTTGGGGTTGTTTGTTTATTTTAATTTTTTTTACACATTTTACTGAAGAAGTAGATTTTATTGAATGGGGTATCTGTCTGGAGAAGGAATTGATGTCTTGCTTAGCAGGTAAGAGCGCTGCACTACTGTGGGACAAAATGTGACCTAATATGGATACAAAGCATGATTAGGACTATTTGAGCTCAGATGAGACTTTGAAAAGGACTGTTTCTCAGACTTGTTGACTTTCAACAGCAACATGGTCACATTTTTGTTTCTCTGTGGTGTGCCATTGTAGGATTCCAGTTGTAAAAAGTAAGAAAAAATGGTTATTTGTAGCACCCCACCAGAGCCCAGGCTAGCTCTTATAGTCTCTGGTGCCACACCAGGAGTGGGGAACAGCTGAGGTGTGGAACAGCTGAACCTGAAGAGCCACTTGCTCTACGGTGCAGATGTCAGACTGCTGCAAGGGTCTGGAGAAGGAGGCTCTCTGTTCTGGGGTTCCAGCAGGAAAAGCTCATTGTCTGACGGGGTCAGTAAGAGAGAGAGTCCCAAGCACTGCCGCGCACAGGTTTAAAAACTGCTGCAACTCCAGGGGTGGGTACAAATCATAAACCAATGGGGAAGCATCAGGGGAGGAGTGGGGAGGGTCAAGTCCCTGGCCAGAGGGCGATTGCAGCAGGTGGGGTGGGAGAACAGGGCACATGCCCCAATAGGGCGTCGAGGAAAGGGAGCCAGCCAGGAATGCCTGGGAGAGGAATGCTCCAAGGATTGGCTCCAGGCAGGAGTGACATGGAAGGAGCTAGAACAAGGGGCGGGGGAACAGTGATTGACAGGGAAAGAGCTGGAACAAGGGATAGGGAGACACCATAAAGGCTAACTTAGGGGAGGATACAATTTTAGGGATAAACCAACTTAGGGGCTGACATGGGGGAAAATACTAGAATAAAACGTCAACTTTAAAACCACTAACAATAACTTAACAGAATAAAAAACACAAGCCGCAACAGGTATTTACATTAATATATCTGAGACTGTCACCCCCATGGAGATATTTCAATAGGATAATATTAAATTCTACATTCTCTGAGGAGTCAGTCTCCTTTGGGTAAGAATGCCCATTCTGAATGGTAACATATTAGAGATATTGTGCTCAAGGAATGGATTTGTTTAGTAGCACAAGAGTTTGTATTAATAACCTAAACCCTGAGTTCTGATATTAGTTATGGGTAGTGTAATGGTGGCTCTCTAATCAGAAGGCTGTATATATGGTGAAAAGCATAGGGTATTATAATCAGAAGGCTGTATTGTAGTAATAAGTGTAACAGCATCCTCAATATAATAATGAATAGCTAATCAGATTATAAAGGGTACTCCTGGAGTGGTGAAGAGCTTTCACTTACGTGAGATTTGATTTTCAAGACAAGCCAGTATCACAGATTCATGATGTTTAATTGGTTTGGTTCAAGTTTGGTGTTTCAGTACCTTATTCACAGCAGAGAAGTGAAAACAGGGAGGCTTTCCCTCCCTTTTCATCTTTATTGGACTAAATTGACAGCCTTAAGGTCAGCATAAGGAAAGAAATGTTAAGTCTATCTCAAATTTTGTTTTAAGGGAAGCATCATTAATCTTCTGGAAGAGCTGTGAAAAAGTGGTTAGTATTACTGTTAATAGGTAATGTAACAGACTATAATCCTTAAACTGTCAACAAGCAATTTGCTTCATTATATGAGAGATGGGTTAGAGATAGAAAGACTTGGATTTATAATAAACAGAGGCCCAGCATTAAATAAGGTACCAGTGAGCTTGAGGGTTTGCCACTTCACAGTTAATAAGCATAGCATATCTCATGAAGGGGGAGTGAGGGTTTTGTTTTGTTGATTTTCTTTATAGAAAACCAAAATCCTGTTGGGGATTTAACTTTGTATTTAGAGGGGGAATTCCTGCTGTAAATATTGGTAGTGGTTATCCAACCTGAAATTTTTGGTAAAAGCTGAATTGCTAAACAATTAAAAGGTAAAATATACATCTGTTTTGTCAGGAAAGATTGAAAATTCATTGACAAGAGCACTTAAAATCCAAAGCACTTTGAAGCACAAGCTTGCTTTCACTTCAAAAAGTGAAATTGAAACCGCTTGTTACATTTCATTGGCTTTGGATTAAGATCTAGTTCATCAGTACCCTTGAAGCATGGACTTAAATTTAACCATATTGATGATTTAATTAATTTAACGGAGTCATTCATGGTGTTGAGTGCTTTGAGGGCTCTGTGAGCAGATGTGAAGTTGCAGCATTTGTTGATTTCCTTTGCAAGGTGGAGTTCCCAATGTCCAGGAACTGCAACAAAACAAAGTCAAGTAGAGAATCTCTTGTCCAAACTGTTAGACATTCTGGTTCTCACTGAGCTTCTCTATTGCTTTCTCTTTCTGTAACTAAAGTGTCTTCTTTTCAATCCAGTGCAAGTAGGTCTTAATTTGTTGTGATCTATTTAGGATAGCTAAAGATAAATAAGGTGGCAACACTGAATTCTAAATCTATCCCATAAGGTTTTACTTCAAAAGGATTTATCAGAAGAAATACCAAATAAAACCAAAGACTTAAACCAGTTGATGCAAAATTGCACAGAGGAAAATCTCCTGAAATTTTGGAGGCATGCCCAGAACTTGTTGGAGTTCCCCACAATAGTGCATGAAATTAAATTTCTATTGACTTTCACCCCCGGCTATGAGGGACAAGTCCAGCCTGGTCATGACAGGGGTTTGTATTCATGTAGTGTGAACATGAGCAAAAAGCAGACAGAGCAAAGCAAGTGGCTCCTGTAAGCCTTTGACACAGCCAGAACAAAAGATTTCATGAGGTAGGGCAGCTTGAGTAAGTTTTCAGCCAAGGAGATAAATACATAAATATTACTGGTTCCTAAAAAAGAGGGTTGCTTCTTGTCTCTATACTGTTTAGGGTTTTTTTGAGCTCATTAACTATTCTATAAATTACTTTGTACTAGAGACTGTGTTTATTTATCTTATGGAATAAAATGTAACACTTGTCCATTTCCTATTTTAAGAAAAAAAAGGCAGTCTTTACAACTTTAGACTGTTTAAGTTGCAATGAATTATATTTAGTTGTCTTCCTTTGGGAATAAGTGCTATAGAATTATGTTTTGTTATTTATATTTCAGGTTTTGCTCTGCTTATTTTTGTAAAATCATACTTTAAAGGGAGAGGACTAAAGATTGTCAAAAAAACCAAAAAAATACCCCATCATGGGAAAAAGAATTCTAGTAAAAAATAAGGCTTGTTTTCCTTAATATTAGATGCTGTGTTGTCTACGACTTTGTGAATATTGTGTACCAGTTGTAAAAGTATTTGACCAGAGTCTTCTCATAAGTGAAAGAGATGCTTGTTCAAACTTGAGCAAAAAAGTTAGATTGCTACATACAAAACTACTGGGTATTTAGGGTAAATATGTTGATCTGAAATTTAGAGAGTCTGTCTTCCTGAATGAAGGATTTCGCCATAAATCCTTATTTGTTATTTGGTTAAAATAGAATTAACAACTGATGATATCTGGCAAACATCATCTAACATATCTATGTTGCTTGATGAAAGATTTATATTGGATTTCTATCTTGTTTTTCTGGTTCCATTTTTTGAAGTACCTGACTGTTTATTATGGGGAATGAGGAACAACTTCTGTTACAGAAAACAAGCAGGGCTTAATAATATTTAGAGAGCAATCTATACAGAATAATACAGAAGCCTGTAGTGTGTAATTAAACAAAAACCCCAAACAAAATAGACACCAAACTAAAAAATCAAACCAAAACACAATGAACAAACACATACAAAACAGACAAAACCAAAAATACACGAAAGATCAAGTGATGCCTTTTCACTAAGGAAAATGCTTTTACAAGAAAGGTGAAAAGCAGTGATGGGCTTCTCAGTTTTTAGATGGCTTTGGTCTTCATCAGAACCCACTGAAGTGTTAGAAAAGTTAGTTTTAAGTCTCTTGGTCTTCTGACAAATCTCTGATAAATTTTCAACGTACATGGACAAAAATGATTAGACTGTTTATATCCTTCATTCTCTTTATGTGTCCTCAGTAAACACTTAATTTCTCCCTCAGGGTTAATACGGGCTGTTTAACAAACTTGGCAAAACACTCATAACCACAAATAAATCATGGAGTCTGGCCAAAATAGTAATGGCAGATAGTGCTGCAAATCACTTGATTCAAATGGGAATTTGAGGTGATAAAAACCCCATCAGTCTCTCTTCCAGTGTGTGTCTCTGAATACCACTTTCATAGTTTCTCCTGTCCTGGCTTGATGTTTTCTTAGTGCTATATTTGGGAGTTGGCAAGTAATTGGGCAGAAAGATGAAATCTGAAAATATGAAAATAAAATCAATCTATGGCAGAAATAGATTTTAGAAAATAGAATAGTGGTTTTGGTGTTGGTGGGCTGCCCATCTATATTTAACAAATTAACAGCCCTCTTACAAAATTCCCATATGAGAAATTTTATAAGAAAATGCACAAAGACGTCTTAATTTTTCTGTGATGTGGACTTGTGTCAACCAAATTGTTCAAGAACTTAGGTTTGCCCAGGCAGTACCTGCAGATACTCATCTGTGTATGTTTGAAGCTGTACCTTATGCTGTGCAAACCAAGAGTTATTCAAACGTATGTTCTTGAGAATGTGTGTTTTGGTCTCGTTGGTTCCCTGCCCACCCCCCCCAAGGTTACAGAGCTCCTCTGCCTCTGCTCCTGAGCTGCTGTTTCCCTTCAGCACTCTCATTCCCACATTTTGCACGAGGGAGCTGTGGACACCTCTGCTGCCAGGCCCACTGGTGTTACTGCACCTCTCCCTGGCTGCTGTCTCACGGGGGGAGCCTGGTCTGTGCAAATACGCCTGCACACACAGTCTAGTTTAGCACCAAACCCCAGAAAAGCTCCCTTTAACCATGCTGAATTTGATCTGAATTGCAATAATTTGTTGAAACAGATATCCTTTCATTCATGATCACCCATTTCGCAGCATCAGTGGTGAGAAAATCTGTTGGATTCATTAGCTATTTAGTTTTTTAGTTGCTTATTGTTTTTAAAGTGAATCTGTGAGGGAACACACAGTGCTTATGAATCGGAAAGGATGGATACAGTGCTCTAGTTATTAACTATTCCTGATGCCCATGCTTGAGTACAAGATCAGTGCTGCCAAGGTACCCAGGACTATGCCCCCAACTGTAATTAACTGTAATTGACCAAGGTGATGGAGGAGGCCAATTCTGCAACAAGCACATTGGCTATTTATAGTTCCAGTACTATCTCTGGTGTTTAATCACTGCCGTGGCCAAGCTGCTAACTGCTGCTTGGGTATTTTGTGAATGCAGGGGAAAGGATGCACAGAGAATTTAATTTTTAGATCTAATATAAATTTTGGCATAGTGTGTGAGTAGAACTGTGTAAATTTATGCTGCTCCAAGTAACAGAACGCATTCACAAAAATGCTAATGTTTATAAATTTTGAAGGAAAAACTGAAAAGCTGCTTTGAGGAATCACTTTCCAGCTAGTGTCCAGAGGAAAAAAGCCCACTTTTGTATGACCTTTAGCTCAAATCTACAAAGTACTGGCCTTTAATTGCTAAATGCTTGATAAATTGAATTTTGGAGGAGAGGAACAGTGCAAAAATTCAGCAGAAGGTGACACATCTTGAGTTTAGTGCTCTTTGTGTCATGTAATAACAACACACATCCTGTTCTGGCAATTAAAACCAAAATATGTTTTCTCAACAGTTAATAGGCCTTAACCTAAGTAATAAAATAAACTTTGTGAATATTCGAAGCTGTAGTCGGTCTGTTTAATTTTAATTAAAAAGCTTCTTTTATCACCTCCTTGAGGGATTATTTGGGCAATTGTAACTAGGTATTTGCTAGTAGTTTAAATCTGTCCTCTACACTGCACTGCATTTGTACTTTTGTGTGTCCTTAATTATGAAGGAAAAATATTTTTATTTGTCCAAGATATTACTTGAAAAAGCTGCTTTTCCATAAAGTCTTCAGCTGCTTTTCTCTTTTCCTATTAAAAGTTTCCCTTTTAATATTCTGCCTGTGCATAAATTCAGGGACTCTGAAAAAAGGAAGATAATCCTTTCTTTACCAGTCTTACAGCTGGAAAATTAATTTTTAAGTTAAAGCTTCCCGTTTCAACACTCTACCAAAATATCAATAAAAATAGTCAAATCTCTTTTAAATACTTGCTTTTTAAGTCCAGAGGTTATCATTAGGTCATCTAGTTTGAATAATATATAGCAACCAAATGATTTCCTGTCAGAAAAATTGGCTCTGGGCTACAGCCAAGAACGAAAATTATTAGGAGTCAGGCAAACATAATGTGAGATTATTTGAACTAATTTTGAGGTTCCAGGGTGATTGTCCAGATGCTGGCATCTCCTTTCCTTCCCAGCAGTCATCCAGTTTGGGTAGTATAAAAAGCTGCTCCTGTAGGAGGGCACTGACCATGTCTGGTGTCTGACACGTAAGGAGACCTATTTTTCAATTTAAGAAAGAGAGGAGGGAAAATACTGAAGTAAATTGTGGAACAGTTCTGGGGGTTCTAATCTTTCACTTCCTAGTTTTGGGTTGAATTTAGACTTGTTATTTATGGGGGAAATATTGACAGTTTGACTTCCAAGATTTTAGTATCTTCCACGGCTTTTTTCTTGGTTGATTTGTGAGCTGCTCTAGCTCTGTTTGTGGTGCTCTTATGGAGGATATCCTAATTTTATGATGTGTAGTATGTGTTGCAATATTATCCAGCAAAAAGCGTAGAAAAATAGATGTTTACATTAGGAATTACTGATGGTACATAAATAGTATTATAGTTTGTTTTTTAGTGTAAGTAATGCACTTATGCCAACCTCAGTTTTCTTTGGCCTGCTAAATCTTCTCAAATTCCAAAGGAAGTTTTGTTTTGTTTTGTTTGTGGTTTTGTTTGGGGTTTTTGTTTTTTTATTGAGCGTGTTGTTAATGCCAGGAGTGGTCCTATAGCTGTGAGATTCAGTGCTGTCTTATAGGAGGCCTAAAAACTCTGACAGTAAACTGTGAAATTGGAACATATATTCAACAGAGGCTTGTTCCAAGGCAGAGGGAGTTTATTTCAAAATCTGCAAAGAAAACTGAGCCTTCTGAAAGACTGTTGTTATTCCATCTGTAGAGTCATGATAGGGCTGGGGATTTTCTTTCGTGTCAGATTTTGTCTCTGTAGATGTGAATGCTATAATCAATACATGAGGGAGCAGCATTTCATTTTCTCCTACTAGCTGAGCTCTGTATGATGGCTTCCAGACACATGTGTGCAGTTCCATTGCAAAAAATGCTCTATGCAGCCGTTAGTATGACTTTTAATTTTTTTTTTTTTAGTAGCAGCTTGTGCTTGAAGGCTCTCTCTTCAATCTGCTTCTGTGAATTCCCTCCACCTTTACTTGTTCTGCCAATATGGGTATAATTTCAGTGTCATGGAATAGCTGCTGTGGGCTGCTATCAAGGGGATATCTAGAGACCTATGAAAAAAAGGGAGTGAAAAAACATGAATTCATATTTAACATGGTCTGCTGCTTTTTATCCCCCAGAAAAAGAGAAAACTCACTGAATTTTGCAAGTCTGGGAGCTGAAGTGAGAGATGAGAGAAGTTGGACCCCTTTCCACGTAGTGTGTCTTGGGACAGTTCTTAGCCAATTCTTTGGTCTTTCCCATTCTGTCCTTAATCTGCCTGTCTGGTTTTGGAGGCAGTTGATTATGGTTTTTTGTCTGAGATGCTTCTGAGGAGATGTGCACACCCTCCTCTGTTCCCCCCCTACTTAGATGACCACTTCAGTGAGAAAACAAGGTGTATGATCTTGTGTTCTCCCTCGTTTTGCGGTGTCCTGTGGTTTGATGTGCTGCCTTTTTTCCACTGTGGTTGAGCACTCCTGTTCCTCCTAAGCCCAGTTAACCTTCTCTGACTCTCTTATTCTGGCTGCTCAGCAAGTCCCCTGTGCTGCTCACTTGGTTTATCTGCCTTCATGTTTTGCATGAACAGATGGTGGCTATTACCACTTTTCTTGTGCACAACCCAAAACCAGCCCAGCATAGCAGTGATTTGCTTTGGGCTGAAATATCCCTTCACATATCACAGTTAATGCAGCTTGGTTGCCCTCAGCCTTGCATGTATTAAGTCAGAGGCAGGGACTTGTTAAGAGGCACTAGACTTCCTCAGAATTGTTCCATACAGTAGATTCATTATATGTGCTCAACTCACTTGTAAAAATGAAAAATTCTGCTTTTGAATAACAACATGCTCTAGCTGACAAAACTTCTAAGCTCTCTCAGAAATATGTTTTGATGCAGAGGAAAAGAATTGGCAGTAGAAAGTTCTGTTTAAAAATGCAGCTTGTTTTCTTGGCTGGATCGGCCACTGTCTCTTTCTGTGCTCTCTCTTGCTTCACAGCTTCTGCTATTGTCTTCTGACAGTTTGAAAAAAAAGCCTGATCACAGATGATAAGGAAGTGTGAAGACATCGGGGAAAAATCTGGACATATATATTTGGCTATAACAAATTATGTTTTCTTTTCCACAGGTGACAAA
>WAAG01088342.1:3739-23856 GCA_013390105.1 Tichodroma muraria | reverse complement strand
TTGGAAAGTGACAATATTCATTAGAAAACACTGAATAACTGATTTCTAAGTGGTGCATCCTGAGGTCTCTGAATAGCTTCCTTCAAAACATGGAATGCACTGAAGTGCAAGAAATGAACCTATTATCTGAAAAAATAGCACCGTCAAGTAGAAATATCTGAGTTGGTACCTAAAAAATACCAGTTCCTAGCAGAAGTATCATTTTAGAAAAATCAAACAGCTTTTGTCACCTGGGGAAGACACACAGTTCTAAGAGGACCTACGCTATCTCAGTTTTTATGAGATTTGACAAAATCAAGGGCAGAAGTTCTGCCTGCATTATTCAAAGTTCAACAAAGAATAGCATACATGTCTCATGATAAGCAGTGGTAGTGAAGCTTCAGTTAAACTAAAATCAAAAATCAACCACCTTCAATTGCTTGTCATTGGAAACAATTTCCCCAAACAGGGAACTTTGGTATACAGAGATGATGATACTGAAGTTTGCTCACTCCTCCTAAATGTTCAAAGGCAGCTTTGCTCTGCAAAGTAAATTAATATCTGATATCTGTTGAGCAGATCCTCCTTTAATGTCACAGATTCTCAGAGCTATTGAATGGAAATATATAACAGGAACAGAAGTCTTCAAATATCTAATGCCTTGAATAAATCCCTTTCCCAAGTACCAGAGGCAACTAAACAAAACAGTGATGGATTTACATCTCTACCTCTTCTCATGTACTCTAAAACACATTTGGACATCACAGTAATTCTATCAAAAATTTAGAAACTCAGTCCTCCTCTTTTCCCCCATTTACTTGGTGACTATATTTTGGGATAACAAATGTCTAAAATATTGGTTTGATTTCAATCCAATTCCACACATTTATAATGCTCTTCATTTGTCATACACAGACAGCTTCCATTACTTAAAGACTCAAGTTCAGGGAAAGAACAGAGACACAAATAAATGAAACAGCGGCCCAAATTCAGATCACCCACAGACTCTTCAGTTTCAGAGTATATTCAGGTCTCATCTAATCTGTTAGCATACTGAGAACCTAAATTCAAATATCACTGCACAGAAGCCTAGAAATATTTGAACCTAAATTCAAATATCACTGCACAGAAGCCTAGAAATATTTTTGGGAACTGAAATAATCGTTCCAAGAACAAAAACTGTTGCAGTTTGGTCTTCCAAGTTTATTGATCTGCTATGTAGATTTTCAGCATACACTGCACTAGGAAACAACAAAATCACATATTTAACATCTTGGTTCTTTACCTCTAGGATAGTACTTTGTGGCCACACAGGGTCTGGCCGAGATGGACAAACACATACACCACTTTGGGAAATTGGTGAGAAATCCTGATTGCGGTGGTAAAAATGAGGGACAGGCTCGATCCAGTGACCCAAAACAGAAGAACTTTAATAACAAGAAAATAACAAGCCGCAGTAATGCACAAGAAGCTGAAAACAGTATGGGGTGCACTAGAAAAAGCCAAGGATCAGGGTGAACACAGCTTATATAGAGGTGGAAACTGAAGGTGAGGGTCCAATAGGAATGAGGGATTAGGAATATTATAATTACTGCAGCCAATATGAACCAATAACAGGGGAAACAGAAAACATTCTAGAACTGCTTCTACTTCAGGCTCAATGCTTTTACTCAACCCCAACATCTCCCCCATTTTGTTTTTTTAAGAAATGTACTCTCTAATAACTTCTACAAACATTCCAAACACACATTTAAACACTTCATAACAACAATAGCAATCAGCCTCAACATACTTTGAGTATGTAAACAAGGTAGTAAGATTTATATGGTAACTACAATTATCAACAATAGTCCATCTTGATTATGGAAAGGATGTAACTAGGGAGATTCCAATGTTTGAACACTGTGTTGATCCAGTCTTTTCCTTGCTCTATTTGTAGTTTATTAACCCTTCCTTTAGCATGCCTATGCTGCGATGAATGGACTCACTATGATCAGAGAGATTCATGCAACACATGCCTTCAAATTTCTCACAACTATGGCCACTTGCTAACACTAAAAAAATCATCGGCTGCTTGATTCTGTAAGGTCGCATGTCTAACGCTGTCAACATCGGTGAGCTGATCAGTGAGTGAACATCAGTTCACTGAGGGCAATTGATGTAGCACTGGTTTGTTTGCTAAGCCAATCCCCAATTCCATCCAGTTGCTTCAATGATTTAGCTGCAGCTACCCATGGCAGTAGTGCAGACATTACAATTTCAGTTTATTTTGTCCAATATGTAATTATATCACTACAATCCTCTTTGAATTGGTGAGTGGTTCCTTTAGCACAGACTAACTTATGTGCCACGGTCAAATTGGGTTCTAGCATAGTTAAATGTCCCAAGTTACATGGGCTGCCTTAGATTTGCAATGGTATTGTGGGCCAAGCTCTATCTCTGCAGATAAAAACGATGCCAGGAGGCAGTTGAATTGGGTGTAGACTGGACCAGATGGGAATATTGGTGGTATAATTACACCACGGGGTTTAATTTCTATATAATTTATTATTTGGAGACATCTTCTTAAATGAACTTAAGTAAGAAAATTTTATACAATATCTTTATTGACCATTATTAACATCTTTACTGACCCCAACAGTTCTAATTCTTGGGGTTCAGTTGGCGCACGTGGCAACAATCTCGTCCATTCTTGCAGATGAATCAATCCTCTACGGGGTTAAGCTTCCTGTTCTTAGGACTTTGACCCTGAATCTGCAGAGTACGGATGGTTTCCTCCGGTATTGGCCACACATCTGTAGGTAACCCTACCAGACAAGTGGAGAAGGGGTTACCTGGGCTGGCAACTGAGAGACACATAGTCTCTTGTTTGGTAAGGCCAGCAAGACTGACCCATACATTTTGCTTTGGTTGTGGGACTATCAATGTATCACTTAGAGGGGGGAAGCAAAAAAACCTTCAAATTATGAGCAAGGAATAAGCCATTTTTAGTCTCTTTAGGTACGTTTTGGTGAGTCTTTTTCCTGTCCTTGGGTTGGTGTCCTGTTCTTCGCCACGTCCTCTGCTGGGGCTTCTTGTGGTGCAGTGAGCTCCCACAGCGGCTGTAGCTGAGGCTTGATGTTCTTAGTTGGTATCCATTTGGGTATACCTGTGGATACCACCTGTGGACACACAAGCAAATCCCCTTTCCCAGTTGATAAGGGGGAAGGGCCATGAAACTTGTCCAGTTTCTGGATCTTTTATGAACACTGGTGGGGTTTTTTGAGTTTTGCTTGGGTGGTGTTAGTGGAATGTCCAAATATGAGTGGGACAGTCTCCATAAAGGAGTTGTTTAAAAAATTAAAAACACAAATAGCTTTGCCCAACCTCTCTGTGGTGGATAGGACCTCTACTCCCCTTTCATGTCTTTCTAAAATATTCTTTAATGTTCTATGGACTCTTTCTATAATAGATTGGCCCATGGAGGAGTGAGGAGGGCCTCTGGTATGTTTAACTCCCCATAAATTGAGGAATTCTTGTAACTTCTGGGATATATAAGCAGGTCCATTATCAGTCTTTATCTCTTAGGAGATGCCTCGTGATGTGAAACCTTGTAAGAAATGTTTGCTGCTTCTTTGGCCTTTTCCCCCCTATGGGTGGAAGCAAAGATAGCACCTGAGAATGTATGTATTGATACATGTAGATATTTTAACTGCCCAAAGGACTGGTAATGTGTGATATCTGATTGCCATAACTGTAGGCTGTTTAAGCCTCTAGGATTTACTCCACCTCCAATGGAGGGTATGGCATGTTTTTGGCAATCTGGGCATGAAGTAACAATCATTTTGGCCTGCTGTTTAGTGATGTTAAACATGTACATGAGCACTGGGGCATTTTGATGATAAAAGGTGTGACTTAATCTGGGTTTGGTCTAGGATGTTAGATAGAGTGGCTTGTATTGGCATGGTTAGGAGGTCCGCTTGTGCACTCCCTTCCACCATGAATCCTGGGAGTGAGGTATGCGATTGAATGTGGGTGATGAAATAAGTTTGTTTTCAAAGGGAAAGCAAGAAAATTAATTTTTTTAATAAATCATATAACTTATTATTGGAGACTGTTGTGAGCAATGATCCTTCTGCTCTCTCCATGACTCCTGGCAAAGGGAATCAGTAACTAAATTAAAAGGAAACACAAATTTGGAAAAAACACAAGTGACTGAAGCGAGCTCCACGATCTGTGGCGAGCCCTCCACTTGCTCAATGTCTGATNATTGAATGTGGGTGATGAAATAAGTTTGTTTTCAAAGGGAAAGCAAGAAAATTAATTTTTTTAATAAATCATATAACTTATTATTGGAGACTGTTGTGAGCAATGATCCTTCTGCTCTCTCCATGACTCCTGGCAAAGGGAATCAGTAACTAAATTAAAAGGAAACACAAATTTGGAAAAAACACAAGTGACTGAAGCGAGCTCCACGATCTGTGGCGAGCCCTCCACTTGCTCAATGTCTGATTCCCATTCCTTCATATCTGGATTCTGCCAAGTAATCATAGATTTTTGGGCTTTTCCTGAGCCATCTGACAGAGAACACTCAATCTGTCTATCAATGATGGTACGATATCGAAAATCACTCTATCAATGATGGTACGATAGTCCACTCTGGCAGCCAATGGCGTCTGGAGATCTGTGTCACATCGGCTCCGGTGTCGATGAGTCTGCTGAGAGCAATGGTTTTCCCCACGTGGTTCAAGGCACAGGTGATCTCCAGGTGTCTGTGACTGATCCTCTTGGTCCAGGTGAGTGATGAAGAAAGTGCTGCACTGTGGTTAAGGCAAAAGAAAAGCTTGTGCAATAATTAGTCCTTGAGGTATATGACATGGGGGTTATCCTGGTTTGGCCCTGATTGTCTAATTTATTAATACTGACACATGATTAAACTAATGAAAAGAATAGATATGCCTTTGTGAATATACATTTTGAAGTGAGATCCTGGGAATCGCTCTTTCTGTTCCGGCCTGAGTATAGGTAACAGGACGGCCTGGTCTTTCCAATATGGCCAGGCCAGGCCCTTTGCCTCTGTTGCAGCACTGTCTGAGACTGAGCTGGCTTTTCCCTCTCTCCCTGGTGCGGCCAGGCAAGAAGTGGGGAGGCCGTGGGGCTTCGGGAGCAGCCGGCTGCAGGACGGGCCGGGCCCAGCTCCGCTGGCCCATGCAGCCGGGCAGGGGAGGGCTGGGCCGCGCCCTGGTGCCTCCTAAGTTGAGGGAGGAAAAGACATCAGCCTTCTTAGTGCAACTGCTGAAGAAACTTCTTAGCACAGCAACAAGTGACCAAGAATCTGTTCCAGAGCCGCTGAGACCAAGGGTGGCTCTTCAAGCCCTGAGGAAGATTTTAACCCTTTATTGACCAGATGAATCTTCTAAAGCATGAATCCTGCTCGAGTCAGAGAAAAGAGATTGAAAGAGATATGAAGAGACACAGCATGAGACCTAAGTCAGGAGAATGAGAGAAGAACTTTAGGTTAGAAGGAAGATTGAAAGAGTAGCATAGGCTGGACTTGTCTTGTAAAGCTATAGAGAATGGACTACCTACTCCTATAACATATAAAATGCTTTTAGGAGAATGCAAAGTTCTAGTTAGAGCCACGAAGTGATGTAACTATGATTTGAGGAATAGTTTGAGAGAAATTTGAACAGAGGAAGACCGAGAAAGATGACACCCTCCGCCTAGTGAGAAAAGAGGACCTCTGTTTCTTGAGATGAAAATGAAATAGATAAAGAGAACTTTTGTTTTATAATTGAAAAGTATCCTTAAACTGTACCTTAATAAGCTGATATAGTCCATGAGCAGCTGTAGAAGGCTGTCTCATGGGAGGGGGCTTCACAATGGCAAATTTCCTTCCCCCGGGCTGGCCATTGATGAAGTGTGAGAGCAAAAGAACTAGTGTCTTGTGAAAAACTTCTATGGCATTCAAGAAAAAAATCTTCTCCCTTGATAAATTGAGAAATGATTATTCTAGAGGTGGTACTGACTGAAAGTCCCAATTCTTTTTGTCTTTTCATGTTATCAGAAAAAATTAAACAGTTGGTGAGGGTAGGAAAATTGTTTTTTAAAAGTTTCATTCTGATTCTTATTTTTTTTTCCCTTTTAGTGTTAGTTAATAAAGTTTTTATTCCTTTCAAGTTCAAGCCTGCTTTACTCTTAACTGGGAAATTTCAAATTGGCAAACTAAAACCACTACAGGGGGCCAGGACACATGGCAATGACCATAATCTCCAGGGTTGTGGTGACTGTTAAAACAGAAGGTATCACATAACTTCTGTACTGGCCCTGTTGATTACTGTAATTAAGAACTTACGTGGCCATTGTTCTGGGCCTAACTGTCCAGTAGCAATAGTGTGGTGGACAGAGTCTGTTAGGATTACTGGCTGTGCAGTTAACAACTCCAGCCTGGTGCCTGGGGGCATTGTGGCAGGGAAGTCAGTGATGATGCGCTGCAGCTGTGGACCTGTGGCGCACAGTGGTCTCTGGCATACTCAACAGGGATATTTGTGCCATCGTGCGCCACTGTCCTGTGCTCTGTTGGCAGTTTCTTGCCTGATGAAAACTGCATTCCTGTACTTGGAGAGAGTTGTTAATGCTGTGACAATGGTCTTTACACCTGCACTGCTTTTTGAAAGCCTCCTTTTTGGCTTATGACAGTTTTTGGCAAAGTGTCCTTCCTTGCCACAATTGTGGCAAAGCCCTAGTTTCTGTCCCTGTTGGTTTTTAACAGTCTCTTTAAAGGCTGTAAGGGCCTCTGCTGGTACGTGCGTTTGAAACACAGTAGTCAGTTCTTGCTGTTTTTGATTGTCTTCCTGAGCCATTGTAATGGTGTCAGCAAGGACTCATGCCTGAAGTACTGCAGAGTATTCTGGAGTAGCTATGCGGCTGCACGCCTCGATCATCTGAGCGATGGTCAGCTCAGGATCGAGCAGCAGCGCACGTAGTGCCTTTTTACACTCAGGGTTTGCATTAGAAATTGCAAGCCTTTTTAGCAACTCCTCCCCAGTCCTGACCATAACAATTTGTCTAAGGCAAATTTCAGGCAATCCAGGAACTTAATGTAAGGTTCGCTGGGGCCCTGACGAATGTCCGCAAAGTCCAGATTTGGTTTGCTCCCATCTGGTACCTGGTAAAAGCCTTTCTAGCCGCATCCTTGATCTCCTTTAGGATAGGTCCCTGCTTGGTGCTTCAGGTCTGTGTGTGCTCCCTCTCCAGCCAGATGTTCATTGGTTAGTGCTGCCCATGCCTGGTCCCTTGCATGCTCTCTTAGCATTTGCGTCAAAAAACACTTCCAAGCCAGTTCCCACAATGAGTACTCGGTAGGGGACAACAGCATAGTTATCATGTACCTCAGGTCGTAATGGGTCACTACATGAGCAGAGAGAGTAGCTTGCACTAGATTGCCAAAATATGGTGAACCTCTCCCATACTCTCTTGCCACTTTGGAGAGTTCTTTGATTACCTCAAAGGACAAGGGTTCCCATCAGGGATTAGCACACCTCTCGCATACCAGACTGGCATAACTTTTAGCTTGGAGGCTATCTCCTACTCCCCCTCCTTTGCTGCTTCCCTCCCTATCTTTTCCCAGGGATCAGTATTAAACCTCAGGGGTCGGAGGTCCTCCTCCGATGAGAAGGAGGATGAAGAGCAGGAGGAGAGATCACAGTCAGGGGACAGGATGGGTCTCAAGATGGGCCTCCATACAGGCAACCTGGGCACCGCCTTTTTATTGGCAGACCCTTTCAGAATCTTCATGCCCGGGGTTCCAGTTTTGTCATCCCAGGAGAAGGCATGGCCTTTGGGGTGAGCATGGGAGGAGTGGCCCGGGGTGGAAGGGGCATGCAGTAGGCTAGATGGGACAGACCGAAAGGCAGGGTCTCCCAACACAGCAGGCAATCGACCGGCAGACATGTTAACAGAGCTTTTAAATGAGCCGTCTCGGTTGAAATGGCAGTCAAATGTTACAGGATGGCATGAATGAGGGGTTGACTGCGAGGTGTTGTTAGAGGAGGGATGAGGGAGGCACGCAGGACTAGGTGGGATGGAACAGTGGGCATCCAGGATGATGCAGCCATCATCAACCTGGGCCCTGAGTAGAGGTAGTGGAGATGGACACAGGGCAGCAGATTCATCAGCGTTACTGTTGTTTACTCCAAGCCAGCCATGGGCATAGGCATTCACCATATTGGCCCCACATCTATCATCAGGAAAGGCTCTAGGATGACAGGGATAAGATGAGGGAGTTGTGATTGCAGGCAGCTCCGAATTAACCAAATCCATGGAGAAAAGTCCCATTAATTCTTGCAGAATTGGCAAAAGATCTTCTGCCAATTTATTTCCTTTGAAGGCCAAATTGTATAGTTTTTCCCTAACCAAATCCCAAAAATATTCAGTCTTTCCCTCGAGCATGGCCAGATTGGGATGATGTTTTAATGCCCATTTCACAACTAGTTTTAGGTATTTTTTTTCGGAATTTGATGTCCCAGGAGGCCAGCTGAAACTTAAAAGACTCATGAATGTCCCTCTCAGCTACAGACAGTTGGGCATCCATCTCAGACAACTAGAAAACTGGTTCTTTTAAGGTTACCGGCAAAAACCCTCAGAGAGTTTAGGGCACTCTGGGAACCCTGAACGTCAACTTAGAAGAGAATCGAGTGAGTGACGGGGCAACCGTCCTCCTTTGCAAATTCTTACCTGCATCCTGCAGGCCTCCCACTCTCTGAAACAGTCGTGAGGCTCCTTCCCCTGTGCGCACCCAGGTCGCCAAAATGCTGACTCTTCAGCACTCTGTGCCAGGCCTGGCTTATTCCACAAAATATCACTGATGCGAAGGAGAAAAACTAAATCGGCATACTAGGGACCTCTCTGCTGATTATCCTGACAGGATATCTGTCAGGATATCCTCTGAATCCTCTGATATTCAGAGGATATCTGCTGATATCCTCTGAATATCAGAGGTCCCTGTGTCGGGCGTCACATGTGGCCGTATGGGGTCCAGCCCAGATGGACAGACTGTGCACAACTTCAGGAGATCGGCGAGAAATCCCAATCTTGGCGGTGAACACAATTTACACAGGGGTGGAATCTGAGGGTGAGGGTCCAATAGGAACAAGAGATTAGGAATATTACAATTACTGCGGCAAATATGAACCAATAACAAGAGAGGAAACAGAGAACTTTCTAGAACTGCTTCTATTTCAGTCTCAACCCCAACAAAATACTTGAGTTTTTTAAAAGGACCCTCCAGTTAATTTACCCTCCCCCTCAGTCTTATACAGCGGGTTTTGGCAGTTTCATAGGGCATGTACAGCACATCTCCAAATCTAAGAATTTAGTCATGACATCTGAAGTTAGGATCCCATTCTCCACATCCTACACAAATCATAGATCCCATGCACATCCTACAAAGATTCATAGGTCATGTATAAGTCCTTTGCCTTGTTTCGTCCCTGTAATAAGGTACTACCCATCCCCACAGGTAATGGTTTAAATGCAGAAAGGCCACATTATTATAAGCTGTATTTTCTGACTCTTTCTTACCAAATTTTTTCATACTTTTTCTTAAAAAAACATAAAAAAGGCAGAAACGCACACTAGTTCAATAGCTCACATAATGAAATACAACCAGTCATTTCAATGAGCTGTTTTACATAACATACAGTGAAGCAGGTGATTTGGGGTTTGAAATATTAAGATTTGGGGATGTATTTTTAGGCATAAAATTTAGTTGTAAAGTTACAGTGTGAACACCTATCTCTGTGAGATCAGAGGGAAATTTGACTAGATACATAAAGTTTGAGCCATTTTGAATATAATGTGCAGCAGTTCGTATTGAATGTCTTTTTTTCTCTGCAGTGTATTGTGACAGACATTCTTCTCTCAGCTTGTTTTTACATAGCAGGAAATAGTCCACAAGGACTTCATGTTGAGCTTTTCGTTTTCTAACTCTACTTATCCTTCTTTGCAATCACAACTTTACCCTGATTAAGCCATAAGACTAGAAGACTGGAATAATATGAAGAGGGATCAAACAACCACTTTGTTAATAACGTTTACTCTTTGCAAAGGTTACTAAGGAATACACAAGCACACTGATGTATTAACAAACACACAAAAATATAATGATGACGTGCATCTGAGCAGGCTTTCCAATATATCTGTTTTGTTCTACTTCAAGACCATTTATTCTTAGTCACTATCACTTTCCTGTTCAAAACCCAGTCTTCAATTCATACAGAAAGCACTACATACTGGCTAAACAGACAAAGAAAGTAGCAGGAGAAACTGAGCGACAAATTTTTCCTCACCTCCTACTTGTGTTACTCTTTTCATTCCTTCCACTCATAGAAGGAGATTGTGCAGCCATCAGTTTATGGCAAAAAGCAGGTGTGCCAGATGAACAGAGAACTGCCAGTACTTGAGCTGCCTAAACAGTGACATCTCTAGTTAAAGCAAGATACTTGAGATGACAGGTCAATTTTAAAAGGAAGGAATTTTAAAAGGAAGATTTTACAGAGTTGATTAACAGAAAAATATTAATTACTCTGAGCCATTTTAATTTCTTGCTTAAATCTATTACTGATTCATTTAAACTGAAAGGGAAAAAGGACTAACTGGTCAAACAAATAAATTTGATTAAAGAGAACTATTGTGGCACCCTGCACACAAAAAAAGCAGCAGAGAACCAGCTATCCTTTTTCTTTCAATTGATCACTTCCCATAAGTGTCCATTCCTATATCCCTGTCATGAAGGGAGAATTCTGATCTCTCAAAACCCTGCAGTCTACCTTATTCTGTTTGTGTCCTGTGAGACCAGTAAACCTTGGACTTGAAGTCAAGCTGAGTGAGCAATTGCTGCCTTTGCAGCAACTGAGGCACCTCCCTACAGCTTTAATGTCATATTCCCAAATTCCTTGCCCACAGACTTCACTAGAAAGCAACCATATCATTAGGAACAACAAAAAAGCCTAATTTCAAGTTAAAAGAAAACCTGCCAGAGTTACTCTATCTGTAGGTAACTCTGGACGACCGAAGGCAAGTCATCCATTACAACAAAGCAATCTCTTGGCCTAGCACATCCCAAGTTTCCAGCATTTCTAAAACTGGACTGATAGCTTAGCTCATCAGCACACAGACCTAGCACAAGGGAAAGGTTTCACACATGTCATAAGATTTGAGATGGGCTCTGGAGCTCTGATGGAGAACCAGGATCCTAGGACACTCTGCTGACTGAACACATGAAATACTACACTAGCACTGTGAGAACATACTGCTAACATACAGAGGAGACTGTGTCAGCTATAGATTGTGTGTTGTTAGGTCAGTCATTCACAGCACACTGTGCAAAGCTGCACTTTGATATTTACAGGTTACTGGGTCATCTATAACTTGTGCCTAGGAAAGCAAATCATCCAAAGCGTGTTGTATGCCAAGGCATGTCGAAATCTGTCATACCAGTAGTTCTAGCAAACTACATCCACACGCCGACAGGACCTATGGCTGGCTGCTACTTCCATCTGTCAATTATATCACCTTCAAAAATATTAAAATGCAGAGTGTTTCAGAGATTATGTAAACCAGTGTCAAGATAACACATTTCCTATTAGTCATATATCACCAAAATATAAAAACAAACCTCAAATAACCACATTAGTAAGAATAGAAATTAGCACTCTCTTCAATGAAAAAATTTCTTGCTCTTTTCTACCTGTTTTCAGAATAGTCCAAAGTCTTCTTCACGAACGTGAAAATCAGTATTTTATAGAGAGCTTAGGAGTGCTACAGGCTTCCTTGCTTATTTTATTTAAGTGGTTCCTCAATAATCTACTAGCACTAATTAACTTTCAATAAGGTCATCAAATCAAGTTCTCTTTCACAAGACTTGAAAAAAAAAAATTGTAGGCATCACAATGTATCAATCCATCTTCATCCAAATTTGTTTCTAAATGAAAAGAAAATTGAAAATTTAAAGGAAGAAGATATATAAAAAGTCCCAAGCTCCCATGAAAATAGACATTGTTTGATTTCATCCCTTCTCTGGCATCTTCAAATATATAGCTTAAAATCTACCCAAAGAAATTTTCATTAGGAAATTAATACTGGTAATAAACAAGTAGTGCCTCGCAACCAGCAGTAATGCTAAGAAAAGCAGCAAAATACTGAAAAATCACCATACAGTAATGAACTTCAGAAGTAACAGTAACTATTTGGAGATATTAACTTGATAATTTAAAACACAATATCCTGCACCATAAACCTGACGGTGTCTTAAATTAATGAGAAAATATATTTATAAAGTAATGTATTGCCATTTATTCTTCATAGAAGAGGTTAGTATTTTACAGGAAAACATTAGCAGACTTGACCAGAATTTTTGTCTCTACTTACACAAAGTTTAGATCATCTCTATTATAATCACAGAGCTAGCCAAACTTCTTTTTTGCCTAAAAAAATACTTTTAAGTGCCTTTGCGTGCCATTACAAATGGAAGCACAGCTTCCCGTAGCCAAAACCTTCACTACAAAATGTTATTTCAGTGGGTGGTCCTAAAGTCCATCACTAACTATTATGCTGTAGAATAAAAATCACTGAAGCAATTTCAGTCATATAAAAATGAGCTTATGTTTATGACCAAAAAAAAACCGCCCTAACTGTATTTTCTCTCTGTATCTTCTCTGATACTTGATCAATTAATCTTTGAGACAGGGTAGGTTTACTTTTTTTGTATAAAAAGTACTGTGTATGGAACCAGGCAGAACTGCATTCAGATTTATTAAGGAAATTTCCAACTGCAAAGCTAGTTTTAGTTACAATTTTTTTTCACTACGTTACTATCAATTTCAATCACCTTAAAAAAAGTCTGCTTAGGCATAACAAAATTAACTTTTTGATTTCTGTAAATAACATTTCTTAAAAAAGAAATGTTTTTGCTCAAGCAAAGCACTATTAATGTCAACTAATTTTTAGCATTTTTTACAATATTAACACGCTGCTAAATAACAACTTGGCAGAATAAGTAAGCTAATTAAATGGCAAATCGGATTTACAAGAAGGAAACTATTTCTTGTTCATTCATCATCAGGATTACTTAAACTGCAAGTCTCTGTTTCTGTGTGAAATGCTACTGAGGAACAAAGAACAAAATGAAGATTCATTCAAAACTATAATATCCACATTTCTTTTGTTTGCTTTTTACAAATGAAAAGGATGTCAAGCACACCCAGAATATAGTTCATGAAAACAGAATCGCACTTTCTGTGTATGAATTCCTAGGGAAGATGACATTTTCCAAAATTGTATATGCACTACTCTTTCCTGCAGGAGACTTTTAGACAATCTTTTTCATTGTATGAGACAAGAACAGTACAGTAACCGCATTTGAGTGTCATGGGTAATAGTTAAAATTTGAAGAACATCTTATCTGTGCATTTCTGCTTTTGACAGTTGCCTGTTCAACAAACTCAATCAGCTGAGGACAATACGAATTGTTTGTACCCAGATCTAGCAAGACAAGATAAAAGAAGAATATCTTCCTCTGTAAGTTGCTTTCTTTTCTAAAATGAAAGGGAAGAATACCCATCTATAATCTTAATCCTTGAGATAGATGAATGAGATAATAGGTGTGTTTTGCAAGACACAAAAAAATGGACAGTGACTTCTATGATTTCTAACAATTCCACAGTAGACAATGAGCTCAACACAAAGGAGGGTGTTATTAAAACTCCCTAATCACCTCGATTTGTACATCAGCATTCCTTATCATTAGAAGCACCTTTGACTTATTGCTTTTGTTTCTCCAAGAAGAAAGAGTTTTGCAGGCTGAGTTTGCATCAGCTGTGGCTGTGGAGCTGAGGTCCTAACATGAAGCACTGATGAAAGCATGGCTGGTCAGCATCACTGCAGGATACTGGGCTGCTTCCCTGTGCTGACAGGACACTGCTGGCTCCAGACATGGACTGGCTCTCCACAGCCCTGCTCTGCCAAGCCAAAAAGCATGACTGGACCACAGGCAGAGATCTCCAGAATCACACTGCATCGTGCAACTCTGAGAAATAAAAGAAAAAAGCATCCCAGAAGTGAGTTAATTGTTTAGCTCAAAACTCAAAGTTACTGTAACACTAATTTTAAATTAGTTCAGAGGCAAAATGGAAAAGACAACCGTTTATGGTTGGAAACCAGCAAACAGAAATTCTAGAAAAGAAAGTCACAAGTCCTTTCTCTGGTTGTTTCCTGACCAAAGTTAGGCTTAGGCTAGGGGCAGAATAGCTTGGGAGAAACACAGCCAATTTTCTCCCCTTTTGTTCATGACGATTTGTGGATGGCCAGAGGAGCCAAAGCATTCCTTACAGCAGAAGTCATTGGGTGCAACTCTCCCATATAAGTACCCAATACAGAGACTTTGCAGAGACCATGCTAACACACAGCTGTACATCATTATTTCTGAATCCACTATTTTTGCTTCTTCTTTGTTTCAAGACAACAGAAATGCTAATTTAGGTCAATAACCCAGATATGCTAGAGCAAAGTCTTGATAGGCCAAAATCTACCAGATACATAATTTTATGCAAATAGCATGATAAAACTGTGATAACACTTATCCATTTCCTTTCAACTTCTTTAGCTTTTTAAAACATCAGCCTTTGAACTTCCTTGAACCAAGTGTTACCTATCTACATTTAATTTCAATGTCTCTCCAAGTTGATTGCAGCCACAAACCATTTTAGTGGAGAACACCAACTAATATGTTTGAAGTCTTTACCAAATGTGCTGATGAAATGTGCGCAAGTACAAGCACACAAAGTGTAAGGTACAACAACCTCCACATCCTTAGCACAGGATGTCTAATGAAGAAAAGTATTCCATAATATAATTCCAGATAAGCCTTTTCCATATTCCAGCAATATACTCCTGATAACTGAGAACACACAGCCCTGATTCTAGGATGGCACAGCTCCTGCCTCTTCCTCCCCCAGGAGATTTTCACTTTACACATTCTCAGCCATCTAAATCCTGTGATTTAGAAACTGTGAAGTGGAAGGTTTAATTCTACACTATGGAGAAAAGCCAAGTAAACAGCTAAGGACAGTCCAGCCATCCACTAAACACCTCTGCCTGCTGCTCCTGGCGTGTGCCACAGACACCATGGTAGCCCTCATCAATAGGATGGATGCTCACAGTTTCAAGAGCAAATCTAGGAGGAACAAACCACTGCCTCAGCCACACCCCAGGCTGCACTTTGTCTGAGGGTTTTTTGCATACCCTGACCACATAACACTAACATGAGACATTTTAACATGGAAGAACAAACTTCACTTCTAAATGAGTAAGGTAAAAAAAAAAACCACAAGTTTTAGGCCTGGAGTTTAATCCTTTTCTTGGGTTAGGAAAAAATAAAGAAATACACTACAGAGTATTTGGAGGTATACTTTTGAACGTCACTGAGCAAGGCTGGCCGATTCCACCTTTCCTTTCCCTCATGTTTAAGACTTGTCTGCTGTATACACATGAAAATATTTAGAAGGAAATCTTTTGACATCTGACAGAGAACACACCAGTATGTGCTGGACACTTTTTCCCCAGCAACATTTCTTTTCTCTTAGCAACAAAATGAAGAGCAAAGCTACTTCAGAGAGGAAAGAGTACAGACATGAAAAGTGAAAACAGCACTGCCCAGTGTCAGTAAACCTTCTAGTCTGGAAGATAAAAAATAGATCTTAAACAGCAAACACAAGTTTTATAGTACAGCTCCAAGAGTAATGGCTGCTTTAGATCTCTACAGCACTGGCAATGTAGGAACCCCTAGCTGAGTTTGTTTGTGGACATCAACATAAAAAGAATGTTAAAAATAAACTTACAGCTAACCATTTAATTAGTGCATTTTATCTGCAGCTCTAATGAGCCTTTGATTTTAGGAATGGTTGCATATGTCATAAACACTTATCCTGGGCATTTGAAATGTCCATGGGGAAAAAAAGAAAGTTGTTATTTTTCTTCTTTCTCTGATCCCAAAAGTTCTAATACTGCATCTGTGTGACAGCTCTGAAAATATTGTTTTCTGGGTCCAAGCAAAACGATTCAAGCATACACTCTGCTAGTTTTAGAATTGCTTTCTAAACAAAACCTAAGCATAAATTATAAAGAAAACTGGAACCATGTTTCCCCCAATTTTCCTCTCCAGTCCCAGTCATTCATCTCTTCATTGCATCTTGCTTCATCTTGTAACACTCTCTAGCCAAGACTAATCTTCTTGTACTTAGGGTTCAAGTTTTTTCTGCACTGATTCCTGGGACGTTCATGCCAGCAGAACAGCACTACCCCTGTTCCATATGCATGGTCACAGTTAACTGACTCAGGCACCCAAGTTTTGGGTTGAGCTTCATTTTCGGATTTTAATTTGTGTACTAATTAAATGTGCTCCTGGAATGTTATGGGCAAGCAAAGCTTTATTTAGCTTTATTTATTTTATGTGACTTGCAAGGGGACCTCAGGATCTGTCAATTAAGCTGTCCTTCAGCCCTGTCCTGGAGACCATTACAGCAACCTGCTAAAATCCTGAAATGCTGTGCAGCCTTTCAAAAGAACAGAAGTGGATTCAGGAGTTGCCCAAGACATGCAGGTGATGAGGACTGGGGCAGAGCAAAAAGTCCTTCTCCCAAGCATGCAGTGATAGGACAAGGGGGATTAGCATTAAACTGGAAGGAGGGTACATTTAGATTAGATATTAGGAAGAAGTTCTTGACTGTGAGGGTGGTGAGGCCCTGGAACAGGTCATTCAGAGAAGCTGTGGCTGCCCCATCCCTGGAAATGCTTAAAGACACGTTGGATGGTGCTCAGAGCAACTTCATCTAGTAGGCGTTCCTGCCCATGGGAAATTGCAAGGAGACGATGTTTAAGGGTCCCTGAAAACCCACACCATTTTATGATTATAAGAGAAGTCAAACCTTTTTAAGCCTAGTCCCTTTGAAACTAACACCTAGGCAGTAAGGCTGCCTCTGGTTTTGTCTCCCAAGACACTTCTAACTTCATTGCTAAATTTTATTCCTACTGATAAAATAACTCTTACCAGTAGCAAATCATTATATTTCTACAACTTTTTACAAAGTAGGTACTTAAGCGGTGAAAAGAGATTTCACAGACTAAAGCAGAAAAGCAATTTTTCCATGGTATCAGAAATATTTTTTTGAAAGCCAGAAGAAAATATTTTAATCAGAAAATGCCTTCTCAGACAATAGAAAAATCTATCTACAAGATAAAAATACATGGGAAATCAAGATACACCACACTTAGAATGAATTTTTGAAGAAAATTTTTGCTACACAGATCTATCACAAATACTTTGGAAAACCAAAATACAAGTAGCATTTTTGTTAAATTTGTTAATTTTTTATTAGCATTTTGGTTAACATCTAGAAAGTGCCAGAAGCAAATCTAGAAAAACAGAGATACAAATACTGGTCAATATCAGAGGCAAAGGACCAACAGGATGAGAAGAAAAGGAAAAAAAAATTAAATCTGTCTGCAACTATTCTTTATTAACTGGGATGAAGTGGCTGGCACTGCATATGCACTGGCATCCTTTTCTTCTGTTCAATAGCTTGTACAAATCCAGAGGGAGTAAGCAGAACTTCCAGCTAAAAATTACCTGTCGTTCCACTACTCATGCCTTGGAAGAGATACAAAAATTTGGACTTATAAATCATAATTTTTTGCAAGACTCTGACTGTTTTTACAACTTTACTTTCCTACCTATTCAGTGGATGTAACCTGTACAGCTAGATCCCTTTGTCAGCCAAAATTGGCAGCACACTGAGCACCTGAAAGCACATTGTGCTTCATCCAACTGGAATCCCATTTTAGATTTACCACAATCATTTATATTCTACAGACTTTTACTTTCCCTTATGTGTCCCAGCTGCACAACAAGTAAGAGAAACACCTGCATAGTAAACAAGAGTGAGTGAGAGGACAAGGATGAGCACCACTGCCCTCTCCAGAAAAGCCAGCAGCAGATGACAAGCTGACAATACACTGGAGTTAGCTGTCAGAAGAAAACAAGAGAAGGGAGAGAGACTTTGTTTCTTCAACTGCAGATTTCTACAAGTGTTAACTTGGTTTTTAAAGAAACTTTTTTTATTTGTATGTAGCAGAGATTTAGGAGGCAGAGATTTAGAGCTTTTGCATGTCAAGTCAAATGAATTTAAGTAGCACCACCTGCAAAAACACATAGCCTGAAAGGCGTCACTTCTTACACTAGGGAATCTTTTTTACTTATCTGGTATTTCATTTAGGGATGTAACTGACCCCCTTTAGAGCCTTAATATTAGCTCAGGATCTGCTTTTAAACAGGGATTATGGACCATTGGCACTGGGCTGCAAATCACATCAATGTTTGTCTTACATGTTAAGGGCTTTTATCTTTCCTCATGCAAAATCAACTGAAAAGGAGAGAAAAAGCAATTCAGAAGATATGTAAGTAGAAATATGAACAAATACAAATTTGCATCTTAATAACTTTGAGATACTGAGCTTATTGTAACTGCATTATTTTCTCTGTATAACTCCTTACTTTATGCACCTTATCCACTTGTTTAAAACCCATTATTAGATACAGAAAGGTAACCGACTAATTGTTTTCTGAGGACTTAGATTTAACTATTCCTGTAAGATATTTTACAAGTTTTTATGTATCAATAATGTGTCTGGGCCAAATTTTAAACAGATAACTGTTTTCTGTATGATATGATGGCAAAAAACCCTATGCAAACAAACAAACCAACCAAAACCTCCAGCTTCCTGTGAAGAGAGAATTGGATGTCTAGATAGTGACACAGTCACCTTCATAGAGAATATATACAGTATGTATTATTTCTACAAATAGTCATGCATACGTGCTGTCCATGTCAGGGCCTCTCTACCAAAAAACAAAGGGAGAAAATTAGGAAACATTTAAAAGTGCAACAGAAATTCAAAGGCAGAAGACAACCTGCTTAAGAAGGGAGCAGAAGCAAGTTATAGAAAGACAGCTTTACTAAACTGTGTGAATTTATATACGCTGAATATAAATGTGCAAACAGCGTTATTCAGAGTGGGAAGATAAATTGTGGGAAGATAAGGAACTAACTATGCCTTCAATTTCCCCACTAGTTTCTTAATAAATAAAGTTTTAAAATAAAAACTATTACACATACTTGCTTCCATCCACAACAAAAAAGATGTATTTTGCTAAGTTACACCTTTTTCACTCTAAAAGAGAATGCAGAATGCAGTTCAGTACAAGAAACAGAAGTTTATTATCAGATAAATTTAAAGAGCTATCCCTAGCCTTCAAAAATTTCAGAAATATTCTTTCTACCTAATTGAAGCAATATAAAGAGACCCATAAAGCAGATCTTATCTGTTTTCATTCTGCTATTTCTCACTGAATCTGTTCGTTTTATCAGACCAGCAAACCGGAGGACATTTTCTCTCATGATAAAGATTACAGACATGGCATGAATTAATGTCAGCCTAAAAATTGCCCAGCTTCTACTTAAGGAATATCACAGACCTGTAAGTGAGCTTTTTACTTTTTATTCATTAAATTTTTGGCACTAAGTAAAAGAATTAATCTACCTTTTATTTGGAGACATGCAGTTAGTTATATATCTTCCTGCATAGGATATTTTCTAAGAAAGGTCTTCCTCAATAAGAAAAAAATAATCTTTAGAAAATAACCTAAGTAATTGTAGTAGTTTGGCCGTGATTGGCCAATGTGTATTACTGACATTTGATAAAACCAATGAAAGCGTGGGTACGCCTTTTACGATACACCTTTTTTAAATGCAAACCCGGGAATCAGCTCTCTCTTGGTTTCCGGCAGAGGCTCAGGTAACAGCTCCTGCCGAACATTCTCTGCTCCCCCTCTCCCCACGTGGCCGTCGGGCCTGGGGGGGAGGGGGAGGCAGGTCAGGCTGACCGGGAAGAGGGAGAGAGAAGACCGCAGAGCCAAACTGTGAGCTACGTTGTTGATATCTGGCTGATGGAATTCGAGTTTTCTTCTCCTGCAGCATGGTCGGTGGGAGAGTTTCCTCGGGGCTGTCTTGGAGCCACGGAAGATCACGCAGATCGGGCGGGGATGG
>WAAG01088340.1:6821-22276 GCA_013390105.1 Tichodroma muraria | reverse complement strand
TTTATTTGCTTAGCCGCTTTAAGGCGTCTCTGCTGCGGACAAAAGGACAAAAGCGTCGGCGGCAGCTTTCCCTGTTTCCGGCTCCCTGGCAGAGTCTGGGCTCCGCGCTGAGCCGGCAGAGACCGCGTGAGCAGCAGCGGGCGGCACGGCGAGCGGTTTCCTACCGAACCCTGTCTCACAGCAGAAAATAGACCCGCCACACAAAATCAGTGTTTCAAACTGAAACCCCCACAGGTTGTTAAAATTACAAGCCACTTTTACGTTATATAAAATTAATTTGACCTTTTTCTTTCCTTGAAGACTCGAAGATATGAAGTCTAGCCTAAACAATACATGAAAAGTAATAGGATGTGCTGGAGTGACTCTGAGTGCAAATGCCTATCATCAGAGTCACCAAGAGTTGTGAGCTTTTTCAAAATCAATTGTAACTGATCATATACAAAAAGGACATCTTTCGTTCTTAATCTCCCGATAATGCATTTGTTTGTATACAAAGAAAAGGGACACATTCTCATCTTAAAGGCAATCTTACCATATCAATGTACCTAGAAAGCTTGCATACGTTCAATTACCAGAAATCATTCTGTTTCCTTCTGCCAAATTTATTGATGATCCTTGACCAGTGACAATCCAATAAAACTATCCCATGAACTGTGTAAGGAAATTCCCAAGAACAAAAGAGTAAAATATAGTTTATTGTATGTTATAAAATGGGTGAGAAAGACTTTACTAAACTACTGCAGCTTATCACAGTCTTATCTGCTTAGAGAGGCAGCTGGCATGTTTTTCCCTTAGAACAGCAACAAAAAGCACTGAGGAGCACAGAAATAATTTATTCACTAGATGAAGAATTTGCTTTATAAATCTGTAGTAAACTCAAATTTTTGAAACCTGAATATCTGAAATCAAGGGCCCACATCAATACATAAGCCTGCCTGAAGAAGTGTCCTGGTTTTTAGCTGATACTGAGCATCCACTTCTTTTGTTTCATTGTGCAGAAATTCAACACATACCATAAAATTTGTGCACCATGCACATATTAAAGGTACTTAAAAATCAGACGACTTACACTTAAAAACATAAACTTTTGCCCTAAGATAGCAAAATCATCTTCCACAAGTACATACTGTAATTTCTACCATATGGTTAATAGTCTGCAGGGTTTGTATGGTGATGCTACAAGTTCCTCTCTATAAAGGAATTCTTCCTACTTCCCTTCTGCTAATTTGCCTTATAATAACTTCATAAGGCAGTTTCTTTTTTTCTTTAAACTTATTCCAAGATAAGTCACATATAGAAGACATCATCATCTTTTTTTCTATCACAACTATTGTATTTTGGGGGTTTGTTTCTGTGTTTTGTTTTGTTTTTTAAATGGAAATCAAATGAATCAGTAACCAAGATGGAGAAGATGTAAAAATGGAAACTTTTTGAGGTTTTCTTTTTACATATGATAGCCAGGTAAAGAATTCCAACAGTTCTTGTTTTCAGTAAGAAATTTCTGTTTCATCAGTTGTTAGAAAACTTGTCATCACTTACTCTCATTCAAATATTATGGCTTTTCTTCTTCTCCACCACACTCCCCATGCAGCTGACATTCCATTTCCCACACAGAGCTGTGCTGTAATGTCCAGGATCTTGGACTCCCAGCAACCATGGGGACAGTTTGTCACCTTTACCAAAACATTCTGACTTGAAGAAAAAGAGAGACAATGACACAGCTGGTAGTGTTCAGCTGTTTACACTTCCTTCTACAAGAGTGTCCCTTTTCCTTCCACTATAGTTAGTAAGGCTATAGCATGTACACTTAAGGTAGAGGAAGCTGGGTTTTTTTCTTAGGACGTGCCAGCACATTCATTTTCAAAGCTCACATTTTCTCCCTTCTTCAAGCAGAAATGACTGGGCAGCATTCTTGTCAAAGCATTTTCCTGACCCACGCTTCTTTTTATAACTTTACAGGGCTAATTGTCTCTGTGTCACAAGGCTTTCAAGGTGTCAGTACTGAAGTTTTTATCTTTCTGCCCATAAGCCTTAGAACTGGTGATCTTAATAAATCATCCTGAATTGTGCTGCAGTACTCTCAAGATGCTATATATAGTTCTTTCGAAAGTTATGGAACATTTTTTAAGTCAAGTTCATTGTACTGAGTTGTTTAAAAACCAGTTTAGCTTTTCACACTGTAACCTTGAAACAAGGCCAAATATTACTTTAAAATAATCTCCCAGATTAGTTACCTGACTATTACAAATTCACCACAGATTTCATTCCAAGTGCAATGTAATGTAAAGTGTTCAAATACATAGTTTTTAATGCATTGAAAAGTTTTTGAATCTATAGCAGTTTGAAGATATAGAGTGGTTCAAGTACACCACTCTTGAACTAGAAACAAAGAGAATTACAAAATTATTTAATTCGTTTCTATATTTTTGTTATTTTTACTTACTTTAAAAAAATGATTGATTGAAATAATTTATGTATTGCAAGAGTAAAATATCTTTGTCCTTCAGATGAAAATAGGAGTTATACTTATGTTTTCTGACCACAACTTTAACACTTTCCACAGAATCTTCTAATTTTACCCATGTAGTGAAGAAAAAGTTGTTACGCTTGAAAATCTGGGGGATTTTTCTGCTGGTTATTCATCTGAAGTATTGCCTTTATGTTTTGACACAATGAGCTCATTTTTCATTCCAACTGGAGACTTCCAAAATAATTTTTAGAAATTCATATTACTTGTGTCTTACATTCTTCAAATCACTTTTTCACTGCTCTGGAAATTTGCTGTGAAGAAGTATCTTTAAAATTCTGTGTCCACCACAAGAATCATCATGTCTAGTCAGCATTTCTTATTTAATGAAGCAACCATTTTTGATTTCTAGAAGGTTAGAGGTGTTTTTCAATGGTTGGTCCAATATTAATTGTGGTCTTTTTTTACTCTAGCTCTTCATTCATGTCTCATTTTGCCTATGGATAGTATAAAAACAAACCCATGAAAAAAACTATAGCAGTAAAAACAAGCATCAAAATAATTCCCATAAATTATTCAAGTCTAAATCCATTGTTCTTCTCCCACTAAAAACTTTTGTCACTCAACTACTGGCACTAAGATGGTACGTTGTCTACCTGAAAAACACTAGTAATTTTTAAAAATATACTGCTCATATATAAGCAGGAATTTACACATGTAAATATAAGTTGAATTCTCAAACAGCAACAAATAGAAGCATCAATTAATGCAATGTAGATAACAGATTTAAAATTTCTGCAGTTGTGTCTAAAACAAAAAACAAACAAACAAAACAAAACAAAAAAATCAGTTACTAAAAGGGAGAAGTCTGCCACTTGCTCCTCTCAGAGTGAAAGTTTTATCTGAAAGGAAGGCCAGCACGACCTTCCTGCAAGGATGGATCGAAGGTGGTGCCAGTTCTGGGCAGAGCCAGGTAGGCTGCTCAACAGCTGCCCCCAGCAACCAAATGGGGACCTGTGGCTCCTGGGGGCTCTGTGCCCTTCTCCATCCCATTCAGAGGGATCACACCAGGCATTTGACCTGGACCTGTGTGAAAGGATGGAAAGGAAAGCCCCAGGGGACTTCAGTGTGAGAGGCTGGCCACAGCCTCACAGCACAAAGGGCAGGGGATGCCTCCAGAGCCTGCTGTCACACAAGAATCCATCAGATGTTTCCGAGTGAACCTCTGAATTATGAGTAGCATTTTTTATGGTTTCTAATTGTCAGGAAAGCAAATAACTGGGGTTTTATGTTGTAGTAGCATTTTGAAAGAAGCAAAATCATCAATTGCTACATTCCCACACCCTAGACTAGAGGACAAACTGTACATGTGAATCAGCACACTGCTGACCTACTACATATAAACATTTCAGATTCTTATAATTCCCAGTCTAGCAGAAACTTTCCTCCTATCTGGTATGTTCTGGCACTCTTCCACTTGTGTGTCTTCTTCCATGCATTGACATTTGCTGATGTCATATCAGGAGAGGTCGGAAGATGTTTGCATATGACTCAGTGCAAAAGGTTGCCTTTCCCATAAACATTCCTCTTCCCTGTACTTTTCTGAAACTGAATATATAAGACCTCCTTAAATAGTAGTGAAGCTGACAGTTATGAAACTAATGAATCCTAGAAAGTACTAGAACTAAATCTTTTAACTTGATAATAATTTTGTGAAAACATATTCACTTTCAAATAGAATATAAAAAGTCTAACTTTTAGTGTACTATTAGTTGGCACACTTGTGCCAAGAAAAAGAAAATTGAATAGTCATATTAATGTAGGGAAAGCATGCCAGATTTAATCTTGATCTCCTATTGGTATGAGAGAAGCCTCTGTAACTGATAAAACTAAAACCTTCATCTGCTATACTTCTATCTCACAGTAATTGTAGCAGTTTATATCATCACCCAATCCAAAAGACAAAGATGGATCTTTTTATGTATCCATCTAATTTTCTACAAAATCAGAAGGAAAGGTGATTGCAAAGGCTCCAGTTTCATTCAGTAAATATTGTCACTCCATTTAAAACTTGTACAGGGACATATGAAACATCAGATACTAGCAAAACAGACGTGGTACAAACATTTGCTTTATTCTGGAAAATCACTGACCAACAATGAACGTGGTGGAGAGCTTTCCCTCCTGGGCATTCAGTATTTCAAATAGGCCTGTTTTTTCTAAGCTCCCTTTATGCATAAGGGGGAGATAAAATTATTTGTATGTTGAAACTCATTCAGCTTCACTCCAGAGCCCCAGTCAGTGGGAGCAATACCTGCGTTGGTGACTGCCATAGGCTTTGCTTTTGCACATGCCAAGTGTCCCTCCTGCTGAGGAAACAAGCCATGGCAAGATACCACAAGACACAGGTGTATTTCTGTATGCAAACTCAGAGAACTCAAAATTATATTTCTGCTTTTAATCATTCCCTAGCCTTTCTCTCTATAGGGAGTCTATATTTACACTGAGAGGGAGACTACTTCTTAGTCTGAAGAATACCTAAAGTTTTAGTACCCAAAGTTAGAACATGTGAACTATCCCTGAGCTTCAAGAAGGGTTTTCAGAGCCCAGTCAGAAAATATAGAGAGAAAGTATAGAATTAATTTGAAGCTTCATTTCACAAAATAATTTTTTCTTATTACTTCGTCCTCTCATGGATGCATGAAGAAAGAAAAAATTTTGGAGTAAATTTCTTTCGTTCACTTTAAGGATATGTTGTCAAGCTAATCATTACACAAGTTTCAGCAATACTGCCTGCTCTGTGCTATCCTGATTTCATCAGCTGTTAACTCCATAAAATCAAAGCAGGATAAAGTTCAAGATAATCACTGATAAATGCATCGTGAAATAAAATAGTACTATAGCTACTGTTCATTGGAATTTAGAGAATTTAGAGGTCAGAACTGTCCAAGGTTTACATTCGCAGATAAATTACAAGCATTGCCTTTGATAAAAATAAAGCTCCTATGGACTGTATCACAGTGGTGATAAGTTAAAAAGAGTGTGAATCTTAATTTAGCTTCACTGCGCATCTCATGGTTACAAACACAGCGCCACAGTGCCCTAACCTCATCAAAAAGTGCTTCAAACAAGCTACTTAAAAAGAACAGTCCTACGTCATTTGTTGGCTTTCATACCCATGAGATCTTAAACTTTATGCATGAGCCCCTGGGATAAAAACTAACATTTGTTGTGTGGATTCTTTTAGGCACAGCTGATGCTAACTACACAGCGTCAGTAACTTGATATTACATACAGCTAATTCAGGATAAGTGTTGAGGACTAACAGGTTTGTGTACAAAGCAGTGATGATTAATATCCTGTAAGATTTAGCCATTATCAAGAAGTATGATGTTAAGCAATTAATTTAGTAAAGTTAAATTTTAATGTTTAAAGCTGGCCTAATTTTTCAGCCTTCTAAACATTCCTATCACAGTGATCATTTATTTCCTAATGGGTATGTGTTCATTTGCAGTGCTGTCTGGCTTTATCCTATACCTTGAAGTAGGCAGAATTGTTACCATTAAATTAAACAAAAGCAGATCCAGAGTAAATTCACTGTCTAATATGTTTGGAAACAGTCACTTTTTCTTCGCTTTAGCCATCTTCTATCTTTCTCTCACATACTGATTCTCATACGTCTTTTTCCCCAACATTGGAAAGGTGATCTTTTTCTCTCACTGAAGCAAAAGAATTTCTCTGTTTCACTTTTATTTTTGTTGTGTACATATATTCTTTATGAAAGGCTAAAAAGAAGCCACCCATACAGGTGAGTACATTGATGACTTTTACTTAGCCGGAGATCTCATAGAAACATGGGGTTGGAGTGCAAGTGCCAGCCAAGATGTCTAAACCAGCAGAGATGAATTACACTGTGAAAATGGCGATTTCTCTTCATTAACTGGAAAAAAAATTCAGGCACTTAACTTTGAGGTGATCCAAGTTGGCAAAACAAGTGCTGCCTGGAGCAAAGAACTGATGAACATTGCTTCATAATACTGTCAGGAGTTCAAGGCCACTGTTTAAGTGCAGGATAATGCAGGAACCAGAGTGAGCTGTGCAGGCATATGATGGATCTCTTCATTTCATCATCAAGTTTCTTCCTTCTGGGAAATACTGGACACTTGAGCTTTGGAGTCCTCACATAATTGGTGCTGGAAAATATGAGACACTGAGACTGGCAGATTGCGTGGGACGGATGATAAACAGCGTGAAACAAAATTATTTCCTATTGGCTGAAAATGTCCTGATATCCTGTATGCAACAAAAATCGACTGAGCCATATGATCTTTATCATTGTTTGAGAAATGTATCTGAATTCTTTTGAGACCCCTCTGTTTTCATTGCAAAGAGATTTGTGTATTACAAAAAATGCATGTCTTTGTAGCAGAAGGCTCTAAAACCTCCTGATAGGGTTGTTTATTGCCTCCTCTAATTATATTCTTGTAGCTTGCCACAAACCCACATTTCACTTGACTTGAGAAACTAAGAAGTCTCAGTAATCTTCAATCTTTTTTTTTTCCTCTAAAGATGTGGAAACATATATCCAGCTCAGCAAAGCAGTAATCAGTATAGCATTTGGGTACCTGATAAACAGTAGGTAGGTAAACTAATTTGTCTTTTTCTCCTTCAGTAGCATAATCATGGCAAATGTGGTGTATGGTTTCCATTGAAATGCTAAAACATCACATATTTCATGACCCTCAGCTCTGCATAAAGTATGATCTATAAAACAAGTTTTTGCTGATACACACATCTAGAAGTGTCATGAAATGAAAATCTACACTGTTTGCTCAGTTCTCTCCTCAAGGAAAATGACAAATTTGAATGCAGTAAAGGACAACTCTGGGATGGTACAACATTTATCTATTTAAAGTAGACTCAGAACAGCAAAGCTACATGTATGCTTACCTCAGCAGAAAATACAGGGCCAGAAGCAAATAACTTTTGGGAATGATCAAAAGCACCTAGAGCAATAAATGTTGCCATAATATACTTTCTCTGAAAAATGACGATTTAGACACAGAGGGATTCATCCTTGCCCGATGTGTCCAATGTCTGCAATCTACATCTAAGTTAGTCATCCCAACTGTCTGGTTAGAGGGTGTATTTTCAGATATGGTTTGTCCATTCTATGCTTAAGTTTATATTTAGGATGGGGGGTGCTGGTTTCTCCCTTGTTTAGGCTGGAGATGCATGTTCCTTCCTGTGGCTTACTTATAAAGGATGTTGACCTGAGGAACCCATCCGAAGATGTCTCTGCATTACACACACACAAACACGATCCCTTACTGATGCTGAATTTAGGTTACTCTGCACATTTTGTCATTCTTACCTTCTCCCAGCCAGTATTCTTGAAACTATGCAAGGCACAGAGAGAGCCAGGAATTTCAGAAGATATTTCATCTTGGGTCATTGGTGACAATTTGCCAGTGACACAGTCTGTTAGTGCAGAGTAGTTCACAGGGTCACAAATATCAGTTTTACATATCCTGCCCTCCAAGGACAGTGGAAGACCTGGAGCTCAGTGATGTCTCCCACATGTTCACACAAATTGAAATTCAGAATAACCATAAAAGTATCCTGCCCTCTTTGGTGTTACCACAGTGCTAAAATTAGTGCTGAGTTTCATGTTAATATGTAAATATTTATAAACACTTCATCAGAATTTTTGTCCCATATGAAATTTTCTTTAAAAGGCTTTTAGGTCACTTTTAAATACAGTATCACATTTCTAGGGCTGTCTAACATTACAAACACATTAGCAAACTGAGTGCTGTCTCTTCCACTGGGACTAGGTGAGAATTAATCTATGAATGCACAATACATGAAGCCAAATTTAACTTCTAATTTGCCTTGTTCCTTAAAATGTAGGAAAAAATCACTCTGGAAATGCCTGCTATTTGATGCATTTTATGCTCACCAACAAAACCAAGAATGCATAGAGCAAGGGGCTGGTTGGTTTCTGGAATTAGTGCCAACACTTCAGAGCTTTCAAGCTCTAGAAGTTGTTTTGTAGATGTGAAGTTCATGACTTACCTCCATCCTGGGTACTTGCTACTGCTAGTCCTGCTTACTGGTACTACTAGTAGTACTATTGCCTAGGTACTACTTGCTGCAGGTGACAACTGCAGAAAACCAGGGGAGGCAACAGCTGCCTTACTGGATCAGAGAAAATAGGAGTCATTTTGCAAGGGCAGAAATTGCTCTGAGAAGACTCTGGGAAAGGTCTGATGATCATATAATGTTGTTAAGTCTGGAGGATGACAGCGGAGGAGCTTTTGACTGGGAGTTCTCTTTTCTTTGGGCAGAAGCTCTGCTATCTATTGCCCATAGAGCTTGTCTTTGTGGGGGTGGCATCAGAGCCTTTGACAAGAAGGTATGTCTTGCTGGGATGAAATGAACACATGAAGAAGTGAATCAGAGGAAAGGGTTCCTCAGCAGTCATTCTCTTCCCTTGAACACAATCCAAGTAGCCTTTTTTGCTATTTGCCTTTTTTATCATGTTTTTGCTTGGCTTTTTGTTTGGCGGCATTTTCTAATTTAATGAAGAGACTCTATGAGCTGAAGCATCTGTCTGCATTTTGCTAGTGTTACTGTGTCTAGAGTCCCAAGAGGGAAGGGAGTGCCAAAAGTTAATTTATGCAAGTTCATTAGCCCAAGGTTTCTTTCCCTCGTGTGTGCAAAAAGGACTGACCTTTCCCAGAAGCTGCCTTGACTTGTGCCTGGCCTGTTGTCACTACCTCCTTTGATTTTCTAGTTTTTCATGCTGCAGATGTGTTTTTCACCGCCTTTCTGGCACCAACAGCAGACTCACATCCTGCATTAGATTCACGAGCAGCATCTTAGCATTCAGAAAGGTAAAGCATGACCATCAGTTTGTCAGATAAAGTCAACAAATGCTTGTGATTCAGCAACAAAGGTCAGCCATGTAAACAGAATCCCAGTAGTCAGTGCCTGCTGTAACACCTTTCATCCTGGGATCATGTCAGGCCAGGAAAAAGCTCAGCCTCCAGAACACTGCAGTCACAAATAGTGCAGTTCGAGCTGCTTGCTGAAACACAAGAAGAGTTTTCCTTTTCCAGGACACCATGGTAAAGGAGCATTAGTTTGCACGTGCCCATCAATCACTGTTCAGTCAGGATATAACCAGACCACACGTTGGCTAATGACACCAAAAACACAGGAAACAGCCTGATCAAAGTATTTAAATAAAAATATGTTTATATCATAGGTCACCATGAAACAGCTCCCAAGCAGAGTACACCAACACCTTATAACTCTTCAGAGTCCAAGTTAGCGAGCTGGCACTAGCTCAAGGTTACATTGAAAGTTATCTTCTCAGTGCTGTTTTATCTGAGCCACAACCTTGAAGAAAAGGGGGTTAAAGTGTCAAAGATGGCATTCTAGACCTGCTTCAAGCAAAGAACTTTTTGAACAGATGCTGAAAGTTTCCACAATTAAATGGAAAGGGAAAAGAGAGGCAGAACAACTTCCTTAAGAAAAATAGAGTGTTTTGAAATAGAGTGCGTAGTAGCATTGTCTTTTTCTTCACACTCCTCTTTCTCTCTCACATCAACTTCTTACGTATGCTTATCAATCTATGTATGAAATGATGCATCAAATATTGTATATCTTATGTCACTCCCCTTACTTTTAAGTACCTCTCCCTCTCCTAGTTGCTGAATGCGTGTTAACAGTAAAAAATAATTTTGTAAATGTCATTTTAATATAGACATTTAAATAGCTGACTATTCTTTAGCTATAAAATCCCCCAAATAGCTTTTTCAACTTTCCAACAAATTGAGTTTTACTGTCCATAATTTTATGTGTAAAATGTAAAAGTCTGTACCTGTATTTTCCATTTCAGGTTATGTATATGTATTAATAATAAAAAACATTATAAAAATAATTCAAAAAGAACAAATTACAATTAATAGGTGTTTCTTAGTAATCAAATATCAACCGCATCAAGATTAATAATAAAGAAATTTTTAAAATATGGTAATAGAGATGTGTACATCAAAGTTAGAAGCTGACAGACTAGAAATTATTGAATATCTAAATTTAAAATGCCAAAGCAGGATCTGCTAAATAATGAGAAACCGATTGACTCAATTACCTCAGAGGAAATGAGTTCAGCAGTATAGAAATAAGCAATCAGGTCGATGGGTATCAAATAGAATATTTTATAAATTTTTTTTTTTGGAGAGAGAAAGCAGTCTTTCAGATGAGGAATATATCATGGAGTAACGCATGGCCAATGAGATGAACTCTTACAGCTGTGATTCGTAAGATGACTGAGCTAGAACCTCATTCAGAGTGACAACATTTGCCCTGTTTAATTAAATAATTAATTAATTCTGCATCTAAATCCTATCAGATATCTTAAAACAGGTCACAGATAACCTAATTCATAGAGATCAGATTGATTCACTCCATGGCCAATTTATGACTGATAATTTCTGTAAATTATCTAATTTATTTCAGCAAATAAATAAATTAAACACCTCTTCTACAGCAATCCCAGTTGATACACAAAAAACCTTTAAAAGGCAATTTACTCAAGACCTGTAATGAACTGAATTTCCAGGCTCTGTTACTAATTCTTTATTACTATATTCTAATATCATTGCAACTGTTTTTTCTATTCTTTGTCAATGTATGCAGTGAAGATGAAGGGAGAGCTTTTGGCCCTCCCTCCTTAGACATTTGTCTTGCAGCTCAATAGGATTAGCACTGAGCAGAGCAGTTCTTCCCCCTTTGACTTGTTTATTTCTTCTTTATCAGATGGAGAAAATTAGGTGTTTAATAAAGCCTCAGAAGTCCTGGCTGCTTAGGCTGAGTTATCTCAGGTTTCCTTTGCCTTTTCTGTGATGAGTTGGAATGCTCTGCACTGACTGCTGCTCATTATGTCACACAGACACATTCACAGGGATGGAGCTGTGCTATGCGCCAATCCTTGTCAAAACAAGCCAGAAAAACAATGCCCCTGAAAAATGTGCTGTCATCCTGACATTTGCTCTCTAGGTGGAAAATAAAAAAGGGGGGGAAAGAGAGTGGAAACAAAAGGCTAGTCTCACTAGCCTGCTGAAGGAGGCAGCACAGGTCATGGGCAGCAGCCTGACAGTTGCAGCATCCACATTATGTGTGTGTGGGACCCACCTAAGGGATGTCCCTGCTCCAGAACAACTGAGCTGTGGGCTGTTCCTTGATGGTGTTGTAATCCCTCCCCTTGATGCCTCTCTGTTTTGTGTAATATTCTGAAGTACTCCAAGCAGAATGAGAATGACTCATTAAGAGGGAAACTCAAGCCCCGGTCCCCTTCCTAATCCAGTTCATTCTTGGCTTATATTTTCAAAGCCAAGATAAGCGTCAGCAGAAGAGGCTGAGGCAATGTTGTCAGAGGATATGTGTGTTCACCCCACGTCCCTGGGAAAGAACAGGCTGATCTTAAGCAGGAGAGGAAGGTGAGCCTTTGTCTTCAACAGCCTGAGCGAGGCAGAGGCATAACCCCAGGACAGGGAGGCCAGCCCTGCCCCCAGCAAGCTGGCAGCTGCTCTGAGGCAGAGTGAATAAAAACAATCCAGCAGCAGAGAGAAGCAGAGCTAAGTGGCATGATGTACCACAGCCTCAGTCTGCCGGCCAACCCACCATTTTTGAGGACTAAACAAGCTTCCAATCAGAATTTGAAAAATAAAGAGGATAAAACATTGATTTGCTATGAGCAGGCAAACCAGTGTTCTGAGGAAGAGGAGGCAGCATGTTTCTCCTCTTCTGGCAATGTGCTATCCCTTTTTTCTCTTGTCAGTATAAGAACTTCACCCTGAAGACAAATGTGGGAACAACCATTTCAAAAAAGATGAAAGTAAACCCCTCTGACTTTTCCTTACAGCATACTGTCATACTTATGTAACCCAGTCTTTCAGCAAAACTGAGACAAATATCACGAATTATTATCAGCCACCTTGAAACAGTAGGGGCTTTTTTGTAAATATGTTATTCAGAGAAAAACACTTTGCCTAGGTCTAATCAGAAACTAATTAGAATCAGCATATGCTTTCGTGCACAGTTACCGTGTCATCTGGAACACGAGATGTACAAACCCAGATCTAATCAAACTGAGATGCTTAACATTGGGAGCATTATCATCTGAAGTGTCTTCTGCAGTCAACAGAAATAGCAACATAATTCAACTTACCTAGTATCTTGAACAATCCTCTAGAAATGATTATTGTTCCTCCTTGACTACAGAAGGGCTCTGAGAGTGTGATTTAGTTGCATGAGCACTGGTAGCCAGCAGTATTTTGGATGGCACAGAGTACCCAGCCTGCACCTGCCCCTTTGGAAGAGCAGTCTCTCCTAAGTCTCATGGTATATCTGTCAGGCCCAGGCAGGTGTCTCAGGTACCCCGGAGAATCCTGAAAGGCATCTCTGAGTTGCACCATAGCTACTTCTGCATGCTTCAGGTAGGGCCTAAAGCCATCACTGGTGAGCCTGGGCCACTGGGAGGCTGCTATAGGCTCGAGTGAAGAGCATCAAAAGCTGAAGGAGTATGGATTGGCTAAGAGAGAGTCAAGGAGCAAGGGAGCTGCTCAGGGCAAGCCATGAGCATGGAGCTGTTTGTTCTTGAGTGAGGCGCTCCTGTGTGGCAAGGGGACTGCTGTGACACTTGCCTTATAAAGCTTACGTGTCCAACTCTGCCTGAACCCACTCCCAACTTATACAAAGTCATGAAGCCACCAGACGCATATAAACGCAAATCCCATTTTCCTGCAACATTTTTTATTCTACACCTATTGGCTTTATCACTGTTATAGAAACAGCATTTAAAGAGAAACAACCAAAGAAAAAAACAGAATGTGCAAAACTCTAATCTTTGGCCATCACTAAATTCTTCTCTGTCAAATTTTCTTGCCTGATGAATATCCCATTTGTCCTTTTGGTGTTCCCTTTTGGATAAAGCTAAATATTCTTCCTATATCTGAAAAAAAACAACACCTTCAGTTTTACCATTAATCATAGAAGTAAGATGTTCATATGAAGCAATTCATTTTGTGGCAACACACTAGACTTTTAAAAGGAGATATGAGAGGTTTTCTATCTTATGAGGATCGATGTTGTTGTGCAGCCAAGAGAAATTTCAGTCCATTTTTCAAACCATCTGAAGTCCCATGTATTGAAGAAAAATCATTCGGCACATATAGTTTCAATTCAACTGAAATTTATGATTCTATATGACTATAGTGATATTTGTAATACTGGCCACCAAGGACTGTCACTGATATTTTGCCAAGCAAAATGCAACAATCTTCCAGGCAAATTGCAGATTTTATTTAATCAAATGTGCAAAATATTTCACTCTTTGCAAGATGGAAAACTGTTCACCAGATTTACAGTCAGTAGATAATGATGTATAGTTGAACATATTTAACCTCTAGGGAATTTCAGAGCTTTCAAAGGCACTATCTTGCTGCAGCACTATCCAGCTCAAGAATCCTAGGCAGGTTCCTGAGCTGGAAATCTATGCTGTCTGCACAGAGAAGCAATATCTGAACTCTGCCTACACTGATTTTCATTTGGGCACCTGTAGCAAATACTCAAGTCAGGTTCTGAAATAACTCTCACTTTGTGTAATTCTGAGACCAGTTGAGAGGTGGATAGAATGTTAATACTTAAATACTTGTAGACAACGAAAACTGACACGGAAGATGGGCTGCAAAGACTTTCATTAATTTGTTTAAATATATTTGGCTGTTGGTCCTCTATGGTCAGGAACACCAAAACACCACTCAGATATATTTAAAACAACTTCATTATTCACAAATGCTCCAGCATGTTCAACTTGTTAGGACCAATGTGTGTCTGATGAAGGTGAATGTGTTTTGATCAGAAGGTGCATGGAAGATTGTTTGTCCATCACAATTGAAAATCAGAAAGAAGACTGTTCATGTGTGACATTGACCAGGCACAATCTGCCAAACTGCCCAAGGAACAACAGCTTTGTAGAGGTCTGGCCTTTTCAACCTTCAGCTTGGGATAAGAGAAGCAGCTACATGCAGAATTGTTCTTAAACAACAGAGGTGTGGCTGGTCAAACTGAGAAAGAGTGTCACCTTTGATGAGAATGAAGGACAGAGACACTGTTTTGAAGTCGCAGGAGCACTGCTGTTGGAAGCCAAAGAAGAGGACATGATGAAAACCCTTGAAAATATCAGACTGTATACTGTGAAAAAAAAGAAAGGCTTTGTAGATATTCTTCACACGGGCACCCACAAATCATCCAAACACATTGGACACAAGCCCAGATCCGTGCCCCAGGACCTTGGCTGGCCTCCAAGAAGCACCATGGGCAACTGGATCAGGTGAACTGCAGAAGCTAAGAGAAAGTATAAGAGAATGTGTAAGTATCTGCTTGCGATGAAGTTTCAGCCAACAAGAACACTGATGCTCTTTCCCTTGCAACAGCCACATCTAAGTAAGATAAATCAAGTATTAAATATTAACCTGCTGAAATGTATATACTTAAAAACTGTACGTTAACTTTCAGTCATAGCATTTGTGCCCCATGCCGAGGCAGCCTGAGTATATTTAGCTTTGTCTTGGTAAATTATAAAATTTCTCTAAAACTTGTTCATCAGACAAACAAAAACTTAAGGGGGACAAAACAAGGTCAATCCAAAGCTAACAAGAGCCCAACTGTAGTAGTTTGGCCGTGATTGGCCAATGTGTATTACTGACATTTGATAAAACCAATGAAAGCGTGGGTACGCCTTTTACGATACACCTTTTTTAAATGCAAACCCGGGAATCAGCTCTCTCTTGGTTTCCGACAAAGGCTCAGGTAAGAGCTCCTGCCGAACATTCTCTGCTCCCCCTCTCCCCACGTGGCCGTCGGGCCTGGGGGGGAGGGGGAAGCAAGTCAGGCTGACCGGGAAAAAGGAAAAAAA
>WAAG01088335.1:9238-21769 GCA_013390105.1 Tichodroma muraria | reverse complement strand
TAAATTTCCACAAATAAAATATCCTGAAGTGTGCAGTAGGCCTAACAGATATTTAGGACTCATTGCTTAACCTTTGAATCTAGACATCATGCTGGTACAAAATAGAAAGGCAGTAATTATCAGAATTAGAGAAAATAATGAAAATTTATTAATGAATCATCTTTTCCCTTAAGCTGTACTGTAACAAAAAGTAATCATCATTATAATGAACAGTGTTATTATTGGGCCATATTATGAACACCAGTGATTTTGTACCAAGCTTTTACTGTCAGGGGAATGGTCCATTAACCACAAAGAACACTTCACATTAGGGATTCAGTTTATCTGGCCAATTTAGACAATGTTTAAGTAATTTTTAATTAAAATTGTGATCCTGTATTTTGGAATGGTGTACTGGTTCAAAGGAACTGTAAGCACAATTACTGCAATCAAAAAGTTTTTTGTTCCAGATAAAAGTTGGCCACTGCTCAATCTGTTAAGCAGCCATTCTGGCCTACCCTGCAGCTTCAGTACCATTTAGTGGAGTGGATATGAAGAGGAAGAGTAAGGCAAAATCTTTTCACAACACAGAAAGTTTTCTATTTGGCAAGGGGTAGATGAATGAAATTCCCTGGAAAATGTGTTGTAGACAGGGAAGGAGGAACTTTTCTTGTAATCGTAACATCAAAAACTAATTTCTTTTGATTAAGCCAGCTGTATGTTATGTTATTTGTTGCAGTAAAAATCCTTTTGGGGCAAAATTGAAGCTGGGAAAGAACTTTCACTTATATTGTTCACAGAGTTTCATCCCATTACAAGATAATACAGAATTAATTGCGTTCAGACTGAGGAACAGCCCTGGTCTCCCAGGCAGCAGGCAAGAAAGATGCAAGTGCTGTATCTTAAGGAGGGTTCAGATTAAATCCCCGTTCAGTGTAAATGTCACATAATTTCATGAACTTCGTTGTCTCAAGACCTGCTGAGGATCTATTACAACTGAAGTGTGGAGTTCACCCCATCTTAGGCCTCACTTAAAAAGAGAAGCATGCATACTGGTTCCTGTAAATAAACCAAACTGTACACGAGGATCTGCCATCAGCAAGGCATACTGACTCGGGTTCATCAAGACCAGGCGTCAGTGCACTGCAAGCTGCTGTGAGTGTTTACATTGCTTTCACTCACCTGGCAGCCACACCGGGCTCCCAGTGCCAGCACCACGTTCAGGATGGATGTAGTCAAGGAACACCACTGAGATGCAAATGATGTCTTGTGGTGGGGGCCCTGGAAGGGTAAAGTCTGTGTCTGCATGAACTGGGGATTCTCCTGCAAGCAGTGCCAGCCAAATTATGTCCTTAGAAACTGCAGAAAGTCAGACTAAAAAAAAAAACTTTAGAGACATATAAATTACCTTCAGATTTTAACAAACTGTATGTGGTTGGAGGGTAGAATGATGGTCACTATAATATTAAAAAATTAGCCATCAGAAAGGCACTTCAACGTATTCAAAACTGGCATCTTTCTAAGCAGTGCCAAAGCTCATGCACAACTTAAAATTAGGTATATGTTTCAGTAGAAAGTCCTGAAGAGGAATAGGGTTTTAAACACAGGTTTTAGAGAAGGGAATTCGTATTGTGGCAACTTGCCTTTGTAATTAGCCAGACAAAACTTTTGAGTTCATCATCTACGAGGCTGATTTACACCAAAGGTATCTAATTCATTTTCTTCCTCTTGAGAGTAATCCTGATAAATCTCTTCCAAATNGAAGCTGAATATCTCCACAGAAAAGATGTCCCCTTTCCTCCCATTTCTCCAAGTTATTTTCAAGCCTTTTGAATTAATAATTCTCCCAGGATTGGAAGCTACAAAGATCTAGGATCAGCTTTGATGTAATATATCATAAACTCAGTCCATATTACGTGCAGAAACCTCAGGGACTGATAGAACAACTTTGTGTCAAAATGAAATAAAATGAAATGAAACATATTCTTCATGCCTAAATGGATGGTTTCTCACATCCTAATGGAATATTGTTGAAGAATTACAATAGAGGAAAGTGGTTCAAATACATTTGCTAAGAAGCAATAACAAACGAGTAAAGAAAGACCACAGAGATTCCACTAGGTTTGTTTCTCTTTGATTTCCTCATTTTAATTCACTTATTTTCTTCACACTATTCCCTTTCCTTTCTTCACTAAATAAGTAATTGAGATGTCTTTTGAAGATTCTAATGGCTCTTGAAGTCATACTTTTTCCTAATATACTTCATGTGTGTGTTCCTTCTCAGGAAACAGCTGTCTTTTCTAAGTGGAAAAGACTTTTTAGAAATCTCTGATGGCAAAAGAAGGGCTAGGGATGGGGCAGGTATATAGGGAACATGTGAAGGACAAGAAATTCTTCTGGTTCATATATTTAATGAATGTATTAAATATGTTATAATGAGAGTAATAAAATGCCTTTCCTGTGAGGAAGGCAAGAGGGATTAACCTGTGATGCTGCTCCCCTCAGCCTCACTACATTCAATGTCTGGTGCCTTGATAAGGGAGCAAGGAAGTGCTCATCCCACCCAAGCCATGGCCATCTTTAGTTTGGGCGTCACAGATACCTTATACCCACACAACACATACACACACACAAGTTAAACAGGGTTTCCCCTTTCTTGGATACGTTTAGTGGAGTAAATGCACCCAAATATGTCCTCTCTGAAATGTTCTGTAGACTTGGCCAGCTTAGCCATTTGCTCTGACATTAAAGTTTCTCCAGCCTATTTGACTTCTTTGTCAGGGACTGTAAAGTAGTACGACTTCAAACAGCACATCTCTTGACTCCTAATTATATAAGCACTTCTGCAATTTCTTTCCTACAAGTAGTTTTCTCTGAGTTTTTCTGTATTGACTTGTTCTTGACATTTCCTACCCAGTCCGTATTAAGTGTTCACTGTTTTCACTGTTCTGTTAGTGGTCTTGGAGATCAGACTCAGGTCTCCACTTATGTCTATGGATGTTTTAATTCCCACTTTGTCTTCATAAAAGGCAGCAGATTTGTCTCTGCTATCAAAGACTTCTGTTTTAAAAACATATGAAAAGATCCCAAACATGGGAGATAAAAATTTCCACCTAAAAATAAGGAATCCATGTTTAACAGCAGGGGTAACAGGAGAACAAGTTACACAACATAGTAGTAAACAGTTATAGGTATAAGATGGAGACCAAAACAAACCAGAAATTTAAAAATCATAATTGGGACCACAGAACAGAAGATGCTGTAACAGGAGATGGTGAAAGAAAATCCAGAAGTCATGAGGAGAAAGCCTTTGATTGGAACAGGAGGAAAATGATGGAAGAAAAGAAACAAAGGTGTCAAAAAAGAATTAGATGTACTGATTTCTACAGTGCCTTTTGTGGCAATTTTCAAACCAGTATGGTGAATGTCAATCAGATGTGGGCACCTAATTCAATTTCTCTTTCTTGAAAGGTCCTCAAATGTAAATTATTTAAATTAAGAGCCAGAAGAAGAGGTGGTGGGGGCTGGAAGAAGAAACACAAAAGCTTAGAAAGATTGATATTTCTTTTCACTCTTCTGGGTGATGAATTGAATTTCTGTTAGTAACTAGCACTTTTGCAGATGCTTATTTAATGTCAAGCAGGGGAGAGGCAGTAGGTGTGGGCAAGGGAGGTGAGTCATGCCTTGCTCAAGAGGGAACCTGCAGTGATGTTCATAATGTACTGAATCAGATTCAGGAATATGAAAGTTTCTTTTCCTCTTTTCCCTACACCTTTTTTTTCTGATATCTGACAGACACACAAATTCATGACAGCTTCTTAATAGTAATTTGTACCACTGATAATTAGGCCTGAATTCAAGTCTTATCCTGAAAGATGATGAATTGTTCCTCATTTTTACATAAATAGAGAAAAAATTTTATTATTTTATGTATAACTGCCTAGTGCAAGAACTCTTTGCAGAGAACTGGGAACTTGGCCACCTCTCCCAGCAGCAGTCCAAACTGGCTGTGGCATATGTTGTTATACTCTCCAGATTTAAAGATGTGAGGCGGTCGTCTGGTTGTTTCTCTACTGGAACATCCTTTCCTGATGATCTGAATAAAACCCAGACTGTTTGGGATTTAAATCAGGGGTGCATGTAACACCACAATTCTCTGTCATTATAAGGCTGGGAGTTGTCTGAAGACATTGCCATCTGGTGTATAGAAAATAGGAGATTTTGATGTTTGAGGAAAAAAAGCTGTGGCAGACTTTTGGAAAAGATGTGATTTGTTTCCCTTGCTTCATTACATTAATGTATAAGATTCAAATGCCATTTTTAAGGTTCACATTGAAGTTGTTTAAGCCAGGGGGAAGAGAGGGTCGGTGACAGGAATGAAAGACTTCTCTCTTTTGAGACTCTACTTGGACACTCTTGTGGATAGAAGACATAATTCAAATTAAAAATGAAAGCTTCAGTCTGGGATGTATTATGGAGTAACCACCAGGACCGTAACAGAAGTTCCACATTCTCCTTTATTTATTTTATTTCTCTGTGAGCCAGTTGTCCATACAAAACATGACAGTTAATTACGCCTCTCTGTTTCCCTCTGACAAATAAAGCGCAAGTAATGCCAGCAAGGATTAAACTGTTTGCGTTTGGTTTACAAGGAATTAAAGCAGTGTGCAGTAAATTTTCCTGTAAAGGTCTTTCCTAAAGCTGTAGACTAGGGAAATAATATTAGCAGCTAATGTTGTGGATGCACAGCTTGGTTCAACAACCTTTAAATAAACATCCCATATGTTTTTCCCTCTCAATGGGCTTTACTCAAGGTGTGTCACTTGGGCTTCAGCAGATGTGAGTGTTCTATGTGTGCATCCTGCCAACCAGACACATCCACATCCACATCCCACATCCACATCCACATCAGAAATCCACATCAGAAATCCACATCAAAAGAGGGATGAAAGATGATTGGGAGACTGGGGTATGTGGTGGGTTATCTAAATAAAGTGCTGGAGCTGTAGATGGGGTAGTACTGTCCAAACACCTACACAACACCTCTATAGGATTATCCACATGGATGTAGCAGCATAGGGTAGGAGTGCTTATATTTTAGATTTCCTGTGGGAAAACAAGAATCAGTAGAAAAAAGTATTGTGTGTATTTTATTGAAGAATAATCCAGAAAGGATACACAAATACAGATCTAGCCTATCTATCCATAGGTATCTGGAAAATACACCAGGAAAAATACCACAGTATCCTTGCTCTTTTCTAGCACAGTGGCTGTGCAGTTATGCATGCTCAAAAAATCCTTTCATGCCTAGTTTAAAAATAAATAGTAGTCTTAAGCCTTAGACTGTTGTCAATAACTGTTATTGAAACTTGAACTGTTAAGGAAGAATAAAGAGAAAAAGAAATTCTGGAGCACTTTAAGGTGTAGGGAGTCTGAAAGACCTAGCAACAGATTGAAAGAAAAAGGAACTGCAGGTGTAATATTTAATGGAGTGTTAATTGTGCAGTGGCTAAAAATAAATAGGCAGCACAGTTTGTTTTTGGGTGAGTGGTTGATTGAAGTGCTAAGCTCTACAATTAAAATTATAAATGATGAGCTTACTTTTCAAGCCCGTAGCTTGTTTTAGGAGTTTGATGGACTTCCCTGTGCAGTCTAATCAAACATATACTGAAGAGTAAAAAAGCACAAGTTGTGGGGTTTGGTAAGTCTACCTACTATATTCTAATGTTTAGGAATGTGAACCACCCCTGAATCACTAAACCTCATATCTTATATTCAACGTGAAATTATCTTCTGTTAAATGACAAACTGGATTATTTCAAGTAGAAGGGTAAAAGCTCTTTAATTAATTAATTAATTAATTTAGTAGCACTTTAATTGTTGACATTGCTCCCTCTTCTAATGACAACCAATAGACAGGAAATTCTTTTTAGTGTTAGAATAGAGAGAGCTTTCAGAGAACCCCAGAATCACAGAATAGTTGGGGTTGGAAGAGACCTCTGGGGATCAGCTCCATGTTAGAATGCAAACTATAGAGACTCACATCTGAGGATTACCACACGGTATATTGCATCTCAGCTTGTGATTCAGGTTCAGAGCTGAGCAAACTATGCCAAATTGAGCCCTTAATTAATATTTTAATTAAGGAGTTGATCCCTGAGAAAAACCCTAATAATTTTTGAAGTTAGTCCACTAAATAAGTAATGTCACTCTTTGGTTAAGGTAAGGGACTCTAAGTACTAGGTCTTAAAATTGTGTTGTGTGTTATCTATGTTGTTGCTATTTAAAGTCACTAAAGTAAAATACAACCACTGGTTATATTTATATGAGAAGATATTTGGATATATTTGTGTTTTCATCTAAGAAGAAGTGCAGGATCTCCTGTCTCAGCTTCACAACAAACCTGCAGTAGGAATGTGCTGCATCCTGTTGTTGCTGTGGGAATACATTTTTGCTAGTATGATCTTCCATTTTCTCATTTGTTAAAGCATCAGAAGTTGATACTGTATATCACTCATGAAATGCCATCCTGGAAGCACAGAAGAGTAAGTACTTTCTACTGTTTGCACTTGAACACGCCTGTCCCTTCCTCACAAATTAAGTGAAGCTGATAAAATAGAGTAGAATGGCCTTCTATTGGAAACACAGCCCACTAAAAAAGGTCATAAAGTTAAAAGCAGATTTCTATAATTCACAGGAGGCACAAGGCATTAAAAGTTACTGCCTCATTTATGTAACAAAGATTGTGTCAAGAAAATAAAATAGTACAATATTTATCTATTCTCATGAAAGCATTCATCAAAAGATGAGGAAACAGCTATAAAAATCATTCATCTAAAGCTACAAAGAGTTTTTAGCTGTACAATTCACCACAGAAGTTGCAAGCCGCTGCATTTTTGAACGCAGAGCAACAACACATGTCCAAACTGTGAAGGATTCAAAGGAACACAGCATTCTGTCACAGGCCTCTAGGGTCCTGCTATGTAAGGCATTGGAGAAGCCAGAATCTGTGAACCATTCCTTTTTTGAGGGGTGTGTCCCAGGTTTGGCTGTGACCCAGCAGGTAAGAAGTGGTGTGTCCTTTCAAGCCAGGTATCTTGCAAGTATGACTTGCCCCCTGAAAGTGCCCACCTCTGCCACACTGGGAGCACAGTGGGGCCCACCCAATTGCAGCCCCCACAGCTCTCCGTTTGCTCTGGAAGGATGCCAAGCGACAGGGCAGGCTGGGAGTCGTACATCTGTCCTTGCCTGGATGGCCAGACTGGCCACCTCTTCCTTCGAGTCCTGCCAGGAGGTGCTGGCTTAGTCTGATGCGCTTTGTTTTTTACCTCTGACTGAGCTAATGAGGCCTCTTACTGAAGGGGCAGTTTGGCAAGGCAAGGCGCCTTAGCTTCCTGGGGATAACTACACCAGCTCAGAAAGAAAAAAGACTTCTTGCCTTTGAATTCACTGGCATATAATAATTAACATTTGCCACGTAAATCCCCTCCCAGAGGCCATGTGCTGCCACTGCTTACTCTGACCCTTACAGCATTTTTCAGGTACTTTGCATTGAACAAATTAAAAAAGACATGAGTGGGCATTTCTTCAGGTTCAGAGCCCAAAACTCTTCCTGCTTGCCTGCCTGTGTGAGCACACTGCTCTTACTCTGACAGTGCAACACTTCTAGCAGTCTGTGGGTGACTCTCACTACCTGTGCAGAACTCTGGGAATAAAAAAAAACTCTCTTGAAAGAAATTTGAGCACTACATGCAATATGAAAGTACTTCAGGAACTGTGTGTAGCTAACTAATGTCCCATTACCCACACACCAGTCCTACGGAATAGTGACTGTTACACTATTGAGAAAATTCAAGGGTCTAGAAAAGCAAACATAGCTTATTTGCTTAAATATTTCTTTTAACTTGAACTTTGAGAGCTTCCACAGCATGTCAGAGTTTTATAAGCCATATTCTGACTTACTTTTACACTAAAGAAATTGGCTATGACTCTATTGGACAGGCCTGAAATTGATGTAAGATGGCCAAGAGTTGTTTAGAACTGAGAGAGTGATTTGATCCCTTCATCAATGCCCTTCACTGCATCCTTCAGGATATACAAAGAGCATCCGGAGACTCCACAGCTTTAAAGATTTTTTTTTTCAAGCATGCTTCCTGTTTATTTACGTAATTCTAATGTCAGTAAGGTTCATATAATCAAATTATATTTATTAACCCTTCCTTACAGAATCCTCTGTATGTTTTAAAATGCATTCAAACAGCTTTGTGCTGTCAATTTTGTTATTTCATTTGGGGTTTTTTCTAATATATGTGAGTTTATACCAATTTTTTCCAATGTACAATAACTTTTTTAATTGCTAAAGCATAGTGCATAAAGCAAAAGTAGTTTCATTTATGAAAAAGACAATCTATCATGGTTTTTTAAATTGCTTTTGTTATTTATATCTTGAAATATAATCCATTAATCATTTGTGAGCTATTCATGCCACATTTGTATCCATTAAAACGCTGGGCTGGAAAACCAAGTAGACAACATTTGAAAAAAATGCTTATTTTGTTGGATGAGATCCAAAAATAAGGAAATAATACTGCATCTATACAAAAAATTGGTACTCTTATGACCAATTCATGTCTATAAATTTATAGATAACATAATATATATGCTATATACAAATACAGGTATAATTTAAACTAATTTATATATAATTAGATAAAATATTTATGCAGAAAATATAAGTTGACTAAAATATTACGTCTATGTTTATTTTTATATGTCATATATATTGTATTGGTGTATGAACTGGTCAAAAGAATTTCTATTCTCTCTTTATAGCTGTTTTATATCTTGAAAGCCATATATATGTTCATGATTTGCTAAGGTTATTCAACATTCAGATTAAAACAAAACAAAAATATCTTGAAAAACTTGAATTGAAACATGACTTTCAACAAAATATAATATAAAGAATATATTGATTCTATTTTGATTCTTTTCCAAAAAAAGCAAAGGTTGCCGTTTTTATTTACAAGTAATGTTAACATTTCTGACAGGGATTTCATGCATTTCAGAATAAAAAATCTCTGATTTTTATGCTCTTTATGGAAGGGGATTTTTTTTCCCCAAAAAGTTCCAATAGTGTGGAATAACTGATCTGAACAGTTCTTAGTTTAGTTGTTTTGTCCAAAGATTTTGTATCTTATTATTCCCACAGATCAATAATCCACACATTACAATACATAAGGCTTCCCTTTAGGATTTTAAACCTGCCCACATCTCTTAATCATAAAGTTCTTCCCAGAGTAAGTGTTTCTGTGCATCTGGCATGGGAGTCAATTGTGATGAGAAAGGAAGGCTCTTGAAGAGGATAATGAAAGATTAATATTACAAGTGGGAGTCAGAATGACAGTGGTAGAACTCGTTCTTTGGTGATCTGCGAGAAAATTGTGGGGTTTTTACTGATGGAGGCATCTATCTCATAACCAAAGTATTGTAACTGATAATTTTCTTTTGTCTTGATTTCAGTATCATCCATCCATTGCATAAGAGCTTTATATTCCACTTTATAATCAACATTCCCAAGGAAAGGTAATCAGAGATAAAATATAATTACTGGTGACCCTAAGGTACCACAGAATTGCCCCAATAATGGCTGAATATCTAAACCCCAAAACATTTGCATGTCTCCATAGGCATAAATAAGGAAACAGAGAAGGTGGGGTGAAATGGAAGAGTTAGTGATAGTGGCAGGAGGAGTGAAAGAAGGGATTTCAGGTGGCCTTGCCCTTGATACGTCACAGTTGTGCTAATTACCAAAGAAGAGGAACAGCCTTGCTTTTGATGTGTCGCAGCTGTGACTAATAAAGATAGGTGTGAAAAAAGGGGTTGGCGGGATGGGGGACGATTTTGGATTTTTAGGGGCCCTTTGAGGGAAAGGACCTGGAGAAAGAGGGCCTTGAGGAGGCAGAGCAGCCCTGAGGGAGAAGGAAAGAGCCAGGGAGCAGAAAGAAGAACAAAACAAGGAAGAGAGTTACTGGTGGTGAAAGACCAGCTGGGGGGTGAGTCTGGGTCTGACGGAGGCAGAGCCTGCTGTTGGAGCCTGCAGTTGCAGTCAAGCTAGCTAAGGCCTCTGTTCAGAGCTGGCAAGCTAATACTTGCAGTCACAGTCCAGCAGGAGATAACCAGCAGTCAGAGGCTGCAGCTGGACCCTGCACTAAGAGCTTGCTGTAATCAGAGTCAGAATGGCTAAGCTATAAGGGAGAATACACCAGGATCCTTTTCGTGTTGTTAAATGTCTGTGTCTTGGCTCATTTCTACCCCTAACAAGGGGCCCACTGCAACAGTGGCAACCTAAAGTGGACTCGGCTTAATTTTACTCCCCTTTTATTTTCTAAATAAGAGGGGAGTAAATAGTAATAAAGTTCTGCTAAGATTGGAAGATTTTTTTTTCCATTAAAAAAAAGGGGGAAAAAACCTCTGATCTAAAAGATAGCAAATGACAAAACAAGATGACAGATACAAAGATTTCAGCCATGTACATATTTCAGAGGCTCCCTTTCAAAAATTTATAAAAAGACATCAAACAAAAGCTGCACAGATAATTCAGAAAGCCTGAAACCTAACATCATTTGAAATTTCACACCGCAAGGCCGTTTTGATCTATGACTTAAAATCTACACTGCTAAAATCAGGGCAAGCCCTGTCCTCAAATTAAAGGAAGGAGGCATGTCTTATATTAAGCATATATTACAATATAATGTGAATTATAGCTTGCTTATATTTATCATAGTAGAAATATATTTTTCTTAGTCTTAAGAACTAACAATAGTTATGCTGTATTACATAAATGAGACAATAATTTTTTAGTTATAGCAATTAATAATATCTGTTACTAAACTTTTCATCCTCAAGATTAGTAGTAACTAATCTCTATAAACAAAGACAGTTGAGGGATCTGTCTTAAATAATTTAGCTGAAAGTGCATTATCATCTTTTTTTTTTGGAGAATTTCTTGCTGATATTTCTTAAAGAAGGGAAAGGGAATGTGATTCATGTGTATAGTTCAAATTGTTCTCATTCTTAATGAGGTCTTACTCATTACATGGGATTTTTTTTTATTCCAGATGACCATTATGAATATCCACTGACTTAGTCTTTGGAAAGCATCCTTAATTGCTGGTTAAGTTTCCAAGTGTAAGAACAAAAATTAATACTTTAGCAGTGCAGTCACATTTGAAAGCTGTTATTTACACTCAAAAGCAGAGACATAAAGGCTGAAAGTATTGACAGCTTGCCCAGATATTCAGAGGAGTGTCGTCTTTGATCCTGCATCTCTGACTGACATGATTGTCAGCTTAACTGACATAAAAGGGACTTGGTCATTACAAAATAAATTTGCTTTACTATATTGATACTTCTTACTATGGTGTTCCTTTTTCTGAAATTATGAGATTTATGTTAAATTAAGAAGCGTCTGGCCCTGAACCTTCAGAGTGTAAATCTGTCACCTAATTGATCATGACCACATTACATCTTTTTCAATATGATTTTCTTTGTCTACATGAGGTTATAACAGCTGCTTAAAGGATATTAATGTGTTAGCAAACTTGATTTAAATGCTTTTTGTTCCTGAAGTCTGGAGAAGAAGAGCAGTAGGATCAATAATGACAGTTGTTTTTTTAGCATTTGCTCTTAGCCGTTATGGTTTGGTAATGATTCATGCATCAGATTTTGTACCAGGAACTAAGGATGCATAAATACCACCAGGTAAAATATTTCCAGCTTACTGTTTATTCATCCAAAAGAGAGCTTCAGTGAAGAATGCTTGGGAGAACATGAGAAAAGCTTAGAAGAAAATGCTTGCCAAGTTCATTCTTGGAATGTATTTTGGAAGAGTTTTTACACTTCCACATAATCTTTACACTTCCACATGAGCCACAAGAGTTCTTGTGCTTCCACACTGTAGATGTGATGTGGCAGAGAGGTCCTCAGCTCTGCCCTACCCCTACCTTCACTCTTAGAGATGGCAAGTGGGCAGAGAGCAGCTGCTGTCCCAAAGCAAGAGTTGGAGGAGCTTGTGCCCACATTTGGGAAAGGTAATGGGCTGCTGCAAGTACAGAGCTGAGGTGTGTTCAGGGTCCCTGTCTTCTCTGCAGGTCATTCTTTTGCCAACAACAGAGATTATGATAATAAATAATTGTTGCCTGCAGACAACGCTGTCATAAATATTCTCTCTTCGAGGCAGTTTGCACCTTTGTTTCATGTAAGTAGCTCCTTCCTTTACTTTGATACTTCATTATCCCTCTGCTTCCCAAACTAGCTATACAGCAGCAGCAAGGCTGAAAAGGACTACTTAGCTGTCTGTCTTCAAAACTGCAAGAATAAGGAGGATGGAAGCCTCTCTGCAGGTATTGTTTTGTTGCATTTTATTGGAACTGTTTCTTGAAGGGAAAGCCAGATTAAAAAAAGCAGAGAATAGATTTTTGCCTTCCACCATAATAATGGTCCCAGTACAAAAGGTCAGCACTGTATGAGTTTCCTTTTTTTTTTTTTTTA
>WAAG01088333.1:0-29552 GCA_013390105.1 Tichodroma muraria | reverse complement strand
AAAAAAACCCAAACTGTCCTTGGCCAGACTCATGACAGATATCCCATATGGAGTGTCCATATTTTGTGTAAGAACAAATGCTCTCTGAATCAGAGAAAGTCAAAAAGGTATAAATAATTCTGGTACAAACACAAAGAAACACATCATGAACATCTTCATGCAGCAACACTGGTACTTTAGAAAGTTGCTGCATTTCTCAGTAACAACTTCAGTATTGAAAACTTTAATATTTTGATACTAGAACATTCCACTAACTACTAACCTTTCAAACATCTAGCAAGCTTTCAAAGTACCTCATTAAGCACACAAAATCACAAAATCATGCCCAGCTAGGACTTAATTTAGAGGTATAAAAGTTGCTTGGAATTAAGTGTTTACGCACTCATGACTGGACAAAAAATAAGAGTGAAAAAATAAGATCTTAATAGTTAACCTCTCTAGACAGAAATAGTCAAAAATAACCATTCTAAGTAAGAAGTGATTGTAGAGGGGAATTCAGTGGAGAAAATACAAAGGAACAAACCTGAAGTTGAAAAGCTATCATAGAACCACTTTAAAGTATGAAACTCTTAAGTTTCTTTAAAGAAACTGAGATTACCCACGGCCAATGTTACTTAGGAACCACTTCAGACAGACACGTAAGACATCAGATTTCTGCTCAGAGAGTTTATGTTTTTAAATATAACCAAAATGGCACATGAATATAGGGTGTTTAAGTTTTGCCTAAGTAGAATGAAATAAGCTTAATATGCAACAGAGAGAATTTAAGAGTGTGATCGCTCTGACTTGATACACAGGCACTATAGTTAACTTAAGCAGGGTTCATTTAACACCAATAAAAGTACAAAAATCATGTTTAGGAAGATTTATCTAAATAAGCAAAAAACCTCTGCCAGCCAGTGACACAAAGCAGAAGGAAAAAACCTGACACTGTCACAGAATTGATATGCTTTAATTTAGAACCATGTAGACCTTCGTGTTTGTTGCAGCCTTATACATTTGTTCCAACTTTATTCAGACCTATTAAATTTCAGTAATACATGAACAGTCTAGTCACAGTCTGGCAGATAAATACTTACCCAAGCCATACAGAGCAATTTTTGTTCTACCTTTACGCAATAAAATGGGACTAATATCTATTTTCTCCACGGAAGTTGAACGTCCAAAGTGATTCAGCAGTCCTGCACAGCTTAAAATATCCAATGCACACAGTGCATCTGCCTACAACAAATATTAAGAAACAAATACAAAAATGTGAATAGAACATTAAGCGTTTCATGTCTGAATGAAAGTCTCAGAATAAAGGGGAATATCTTTCCTTAAGCAACTTCTGCAGTTGAAAAGCCCCATATATTAGGGGTTTTGCTACTACTCTAGAGTACAGAAGCAAATCCCTTTTCCTTAGAAGTCGTACTTCATTTGAACAATATGAAATTCAACATTAAATCACTCAGAAAAACAAAAAACACAAAAAAACATTTAAACCAGCCAGTCTCTAAACTACTACAAAAATTATCTGGTTAAGGTAACTACCTTATCATAAGTTTGAAGTTAAACTGCTGTTAAAACACTCATCTCTGTGACACACTGCTATTTGATATAAAATGCAAAATTATTAATTCAACACATGCATTTTAATGCTTTCTAAACATCCTTTTCCTGCTGACTTTTAGTAGCATGTTTTTAAGCTACCATTTCACTATTATTAATTATCCTTGATAATTATGATGATGCATACAATTACATACGCACAAATCAAAATATCAAAATTCTCTTTCTTTAAGAATAAAGCTATTAGTCTCTACAGATGGAATGTTTTAGAAACTTTCTGAAAGACTGACACTTCTTGGCATGAAAAGTGATTCTGTTCTCAATGACAGAAACCTACATAAAGAAATTAAACACAGTTCATATGGATCTCTTAATTTATTTCTATTTGCTTTCTAATGGCACGCTTATACTTAACTTCTTGTCACTTATTAAGAGAATTCCTAAAGATACATAAAATATTTACACAAAGAGCAGAGCAACTGACTAAAACTAGCACAATCTCCCAGAACTGTATTTCTGTACAAGTTTCTATTTCTATATCTTTGTAATGCAACAGTATAATTATGATAATAATTACCCCTGTGGGATCATCATGATTGCCATGAATACTAAAAACTGGAATAGAAATGTTGAGATTTTCATCCTGATAATTCACCCAAGGAAACCTGAACAAAAAGAGGAAAAGAAGTTAAACTATATCTGCAAATTTGTGTACGATTCTCAATATTCTTTTTAAATTAACTTCAACACAAATAGATGTGGCGCAAATCAGAATGAAGTGATTATGAATAAACCTAAGATTAAGCTTAAGCGTAAGACGATCTTACTCATGGTCTGGAATGGGACTTCCCATGGGGAATTGGGCAGCAAAAGAAACCTATTTTTTTAGAACAAGTCATGAAAATAATTGTACGAAAAATTGTGGAGTAGTAGTAGATTAGGCTGTGCAACCTTTGCTTACACACAATGAACTCTGTTGATTTTACCAAAACAGCCCATGTGAATTGGTTTACTTGTATTGTACTTGCAAAATGGAAACTATACATCACATAAATATACTGAGAGTCGCAGCACATTCAGAAGTTTCTCAAAATATTGTATGCATTCCTTTACGGATTTAGATGACAGGTGAAGTCATCCTGTAAACTGTCCCACATGGACAGGCCTAAAAATTCCAGGCTCCAGTCATGGAGGATATAAAATAAAAATCATGACACACTCACCCAATACACAAATCAAGCCTTGCATGATAATTTGTAGTACCATACTTACTTGCTGTAATGAAAATTAACTGCCTGATCACTCAAAATTTCAAACTGAACAGGACGATCACCCATGCAGTATTTTCTTAGTGACTCCAAACAAGAGTGTACTGTTTTTCTGGAGGGTTTGTTGTCGTGAAAAAGGTCCCCACCTAATAAAATAAAGTCCACCTGTACGTAACAAAAAGCTTTATTATTTTAATACAACATTTTGTATTATCTTGAAAGACTTCTAAGCTAATTGTTTAAATTATTTCTTCTAGTTCCACATACTCCCTCAAATATGAGGAAGTATACTTCTAGGTAGAAGGAGTTAGTAGTAACAGAAACAATATTTAACTTCCTTATGAAAAAAAAAAGTAATTAAATTATTAATTAAAACAAAATCAAATCCAAAAAGACCCATTTATGAAGAGCCATAAGAGAAAACAACTCATAGTGGTGAAAAAAAGGATTAGTGTACTATTGTAATAAGGGTCTCCAAACTGGCTCCTGACCATTTTTTGACAGGCATGAAAAGCTACATTATTTTCTCACTGCTGCACTACCTAGTGTGAAGAAACCAGTAGCTATCACCACATTATTTTGAGAAGGTACTAGTTGCAGCTTCTGCATATGTTTAGGTTTTGGTAAAGCATTAGGAAAAAAACTCATCAAAATTACACAGAATCTGACTGATAAACATTTAGTCCTTAAAAATGGAATCATAGAATCATTTAGGTTGGAACTCTAAGATCATCAAGCCCAGGTGTTAATCCAGCACTGCTGACTCCAACATGAAACCATGTCCCTAAGTGCCACATTGATACATCTTTTAAATACCTCCAGGGATGGTGACTCCACCACTCTCCTGGGCAGCCTGTTCCAGTGCTTAACAACCTTCCTGTTCCAGCGCTTGACAACCTTTTCAGGGAAGAAATCTTCCCTAACACCCATTCTAAATCTCTTCTGGTACAACTTCAGGCCATTTGCTCTAGTCTAATCACTTGATGCTTGGGAGAAGAAATCAATTCCCACCTGGCTATACCCTCCTTACAGGCAGTTCTAGAGATCAATAAGGTCTCCTCTGAGCCTCCTCTGAGCCTCTTTTCTCCAGGCTAAACACCCCCAGATCCCTCAGCCACCACTCATCAGACTTGTGCTCCAGATCCTGCCCCAGCTCCGCTGCCCTTCTCTGGACACTCTCCAACCCCTCAGTGTCCTCCTCGCAGTGAACTGAACACAGGATTTGAGGTGCGGCCTCACCAGTGCCCAGTACAGGGGGACAATCCCTGCCCTGGTCCTGCTGGCCACACCATTGCTGATCCAGGCCAGGATTCCCTAAGAAGTGGAGCCAATCTGCATATTCGGCCTTTTGTTCCCATCAGAAGGGAACATCCTGTAACATCTTTTTTCTTCATGGAAGGAGTTCTGGTACTGGGCACAGGCAACAACCTCAGCAACACCTCTGTGCTAGATGAACCACTGTCCCTTGTTCAGTTCCACTTGCAGGGCTTCCACTTGCAGAGCCTCACACCTGTTATGCCAGTGCACGTGGGGATGTGAGGCACTCATGGAAGAGATGAACCTGCTGTGCTGGGCAGGAACTTGTTGCCATTGCCCCCTGTCCCTTAATTCAGTGAGTTCACCCAGAGGGAGTTAGGATAGGGAATCCTCTGGACCATGTGTCCTGCCTGCATGTCAGGCTTGCCCCAAGGAAAGTAGGGTGTGATTCCAGGTAGCGTATCTCTCTCATCATACTCCCTGGTACTCCTCAACCAGAGCTGTATCTGGACAGGGAGTTCTGTCTAGGCAACTCTGTCAGCTGTGGTGGATGCAGAGAAAGGCCGTATCTTTCTGCCAGATAGACACCACCTGATAGGTACCTGGTGGAGCTGGCAGGGCTCAAGTGCTGTTCCTGCACAAAAACTGACGCCACGACATGTGTTTGCCATGTTGGAGGTGTTCCTGCTTGCTGCCAGTCCCCAGGAGCTTCTTTTACACGTGCGGGAAGTGTCTTGGCTGCCACTGCTCCTGACCTCACCCAGGTCCCATCAGCTGCTGCGGGCTCCTGGTGCCTCTCGGCTCCCCCGCCGTTGCCCCAGTTCAGAAAGCCCCTCTGTCCACCCCACTACAGGATTCTGCTGCCGATTATGCAGCCACCCGAGCTGCTCGGCACCAGAACTGCTCACTTCAGTGACTCAGCACTGCACGACACTTCAAAAGCTTCTAACAAATCTCTACTGATTTGTCAGAAGACCGTGTATCACTACTCTTGCTCTCCTCAATTATTTTTCCTCCTTGCAGTGACAAACCCTCTCTTGACACCACTGAAACTGGCGCAGGCAATCCAAAAACACTGCTAATGCAACCAAAGTCATGATTCAGTAAGAATGCTGTCACAAACAAACAGGCATTCCCTTTACTAAATCAGAAGTGAAACTGAATGCAACAAATTGGTCAGCCACTTGATTTGGTATTACTAGAGAATATACCAGGTTTACAGCTTATACAGGTAATACAGGTATACAGGTTTGCAGGACTCAGCTTTACAGGTTCTGGCAGATTAGATCATATTTTCTACAGCCTCAGTCCTTTCTCCAAAAAGTAGCACTTACTTCATTTTTCCGAGCATGGTCCAGAATTTCATTAAAAGTTACAAATGTATCATTTCCACGAACTGGATCCTTCTCCAAATAGCCAAGATGAATATCAGTAGCAACGAGTATTTTAAAGGTATCTTCATCATCCCTGAATAAGACAGGAAAACTTGTGTCAGAGAGCAATATGCATAGGGAAATTCTACACAGCCTTGACTTAGGTAAGCTTATCTATCTGAAGTCATGAAACACGGAGATTTGCCGTACTCCACCAAATACCAGTCCTGTAAGAGTCTCAAAGTACTTCACTACCTGCACTGCAAACAGGTAGTGAAGTCACCAAACATCACCAAACCAAGCAGCTGGAAGATTTGTTTATCCCAGTCATTCTGCTCCAGTAAAGGGCTACAAACACCCCTCCGAAGTATCTGATTAAAAACTAAAGAACCCTTTGGTATGGTTTTTGTTTTTAAAAATACCTGTGGAACAGTCTAATTCTCTCTTTGCACTGATAATCTACAGGCGCATGAAGTCAAGCACGGTGATCGTAAGGACAAGACGGAAAACACAACTGATTATCCCAGCTCCTCTTAACTCGTCCCTGACATAAAAAACACTTGCTGCCTGATGCGTCAGGACTGCAGGGAACCTACTGTGAGTTGATGGTGCTCATCCTCACGGGAAGGCTGTGGCACAGGCAGACAGCTCAGGGAGTCAGCTTTTCTCTTCACAGACGCTACGCGAAGCGCAAGAGACCAACCCAGGCGCCGGGCCAGGGCAGGGGGCACAGTGAGGCGCGATCACACCGAACGATCACTGAGCCCGCTCCATCTCCCGCTCCCGCCGCTGCTCNCTCAGGTACCGGAGCGGGGCCGGAGCGAGGCCGGAGAGGGGTCGGGCGGGGCGGATGGGAGACCCGCGGGGCGGGCGGGGATCGGTCGGTCTCTTGCGGGGCGGTGAGGCCTGCCGAGGGTGATGTGGGCCCCGCGGGGGGGAGCGGGGCCGGTGCTCCGGGCCGGGCCGGGCCCGGCCTTTGGAGCGGAGCAGAGACTCTGCCCCAAAGGCCGGGCCGCTCTCCAGACCCTTTGTTAGTAAAGTGAACAGCGTTTGGAGTGCACTCAGCAAAGCCCCGCGCAGTGTTGCACTGCAGTCTGAAGGTGGTGCCGTTCGGGGACCGGGGTAACACGGTGCTTTTCTAGCGTGGATATTATCTGTGAGTTCTGGCAGAGCTGGCAAAGCCCGGGTTAGCGGGGGATCACTGAGTTTTCCCTTGAGTTTTGCTGTTTGTTCACATCCACATCATCCGTCAGAGAGTTTTATCGGCAGTTAGTGCACCGATAACAGTTACAGTTAGTATAAATATTGTACATCTGCTGCTCACAGATGCTGACTGAAAATGAATAAAGACAAGCAAGCTGATGAAGACGATGATGACAGCGAGCTGTTCGAAGACTTCACAGAGCATTTTAACCAACTTGAACTGCTGGAGACGCACAGGCATTTGATTCCTGTAGGAACTCAGAGCTGTTGGTCAGGACAGTCTGATGATGACGATGATGAGCAAGAAAGAACGGAGGAATGGTACGAAATGCAAGAAAAGAAAATGGAAAAAAATCCTGAGAAATTGCTGCTCTGGGCGGCTGAAAACAATCGGGTAAGGCATTTTATAAGTGCTTTTGATATTGACAGAAACTGCTTTTCCATTAAACTTCGGGGCCATCAAAGCCATACATCTTGTTTCACAAAGTCACATGAAGTTCCCTGTTTTCTTTAAACAGCTGAGTACTGTGAAGAGGCTCCTGACGGAAAAGCTGGCTCCAGTGAACGCTCGTGATGAAGATCAATACACTCCTCTCCATCGAGCTGCCTACAGCGGGCACTTGGATGTTGCACACGAGTTGGTGGCCCAAGGGGCCGACGTTCACGCGCAGACCGTGGACGGCTGGACGCCCCTGCACAGCGCCTGCAAGTGGAACAACACCAGAGTGGCCGCGTTCCTGCTTCAGCAGGGTGCAGACATCAATGCGCAGACGAATGGTCTGCTGACACCCCTGCACATTGCTGCAGGAAACAAGAACAGCAGGGAAACCCTCGAGCTCCTGCTGATGAATCGCTATGTGAAGGCAGACTTGAAAAACAACTTGGATGAAACTGCCCTTGACATTGCAAGGAGGACTGATATATATCACTACCTTTTTGAAATAGTAGAAGACTGCATAAATGCTGTGTCCCCATAAAAGCTTGTGAATGTGAGGTTTTCTGCCTCTTTATTAGTGTTCTGCATGCCCATCGGTGGTGGTCTGTCTCTTTGCAGCGAGTTTTTAATGTAAGATACTTCAGTATTCTCCTCAGGCAAAATGTCGCTTCCTGCAGCGCACCTCAGTGGTCATGCTCGTACTTTGAAGTGTTACTGCTGTTAGTCACGGTAGTCAGAAAGTCTCAGTAATTTCTGTGAGTTTCTGTTTAATTAGTGCAGATTTGGAGAGGCCTTTGTAAGTTGTCTGTAGTGTCAAAACAGGAGGGAAAACTGGAATATTTACTTGGTGTGAAAAAATTCTGGCTTGGTTATGCAGAGTTTATTACAGCTCACTTGAAAATTATTTTTTGAGAAATTTTAACTTTTTTAAAACTGCATGAAAGCTCAGAATGAATGTAACTTATTTGGATGATGCACACAATGTTTAATGAACCTAATGTAAGGCTTATTATAAAATAAAATATTTAACCCAAGTATTTTGTCATATTTTTAATTGAAAAATATTTTATTTATCAATGCAGTTGCCTGTTCGTAAATCAAACACATTATTCATAGGATAAGAAAGTAGTTTGGGTTTAGCTTTTTTCCTGGTGCTTTTCAAGGAGGTGACTTTCTATCAAGATCCTGTTTACTTTTCCGTTGCAACTAAGTTGCATAAAGACTTAATGTCAAGAATGTGGCATTAGCTGGAAAAAATGAGCCACAACCATGCGAGGATAAACAGCCGGCATACATTTGTGTCTTATTTAGTTACAGGTAATTTAGTATTTTTCTTGCACTTTTGAGTTAGCACACTAAAATTTCCCCATGGTAAGGGCACGCAGTATGATTTTCAGCTTCAACTTTACCATCTGTAATTTAGAAGTGGAGAAAGTCACTTCTCCGTTAAACGAATTGAACTGAAAATTGAGTGTAAGTACTGAAGTACTGTCACTATGAGAGCTGTAGTAAACACTTCACTGTCCCATGCAGACAGATGCCTTACTGAGCGACCCCAAGCTCCTTACACTAACACTTAGGCAGCACAATTGTAGCAGTAGCGGCAGGGTTGGGCTGTGTTGGCCCACATTTGGTGCTTTGATCAAGCTACTGTGGACGGTATCTTTGTCACCCACCTTTCAGAAGCAGTGTGTAATGTTCAGCACTTTCTGTTGGAAAACGGAAGCACAGCTTCTGGGCTGTGAATGGTGTAAGACGATTTTAATGCTTATTATTTTTAAAAGTTTGGTTTCAGGACATCTGTGGAAGAAGATGAATATACCTTGAAATGCATCAAGGAATAATAGAGATGTGGACTACAAGGCCACTTCAGTCCAGTCAGCAGTGTCTGAAGATGCCTCGTTTTATGACCAAACTAATACTTTTGAGTATCAGTAGATATACATCAGTTAAACTGGACTCCGTCGTCCTTCCCCTCAGTCCGGCATTGCCTCGGGCGAGGATGACATGGCACCCTTCCGTAGGGTGGGCCCGTGGTGACAGCCCACAGTGGTGCAGAGTCTGTGCTGTGCGTGCCCCGCTCCCGTGGCCATGCTGAGCGACNCGGCAGACGCCCGCGGCGGCGACCGGGGAGCCGGGCAGCGACGCCCGCGGCGAGCAGCCCTGTGAGCATGGCCGTCCCCGGTCCCCGGCCCCCCTGCCCCAGCCCGGGCCCACCCGCGGTGTCCCCTCGGGGGCCCAGCCGTTCGCCGCGGCTCCTCACTGCCATCCGCCGGTACCGCAGCAGNTACAGCGGGCACTTGGATGTTGCACACGAGTTGGTGGCCCAAGGGGCCGACGTTCACGCGCAGACCGTGGACGGCTGGACGCCCCTGCACAGCGCCTGCAAGTGGAACAACACCAGAGTGGCCGCGTTCCTGCTTCAGCAGGGTGCAGACATCAATGCGCAGACGAATGGTCTGCTGACACCCCTGCACATTGCTGCAGGAAACAAGAACAGCAGGGAAACCCTCGAGCTCCTGCTGATGAATCGCTATGTGAAGGCAGACTTGAAAAACAACTTGGATGAAACTGCCCTTGACATTGCAAGGAGGACTGATATATATCACTACCTTTTTGAAATAGTAGAAGACTGCATAAATGCTGTGTCCCCATAAAAGCTTGTGAATGTGAGGTTTTCTGCCTCTTTATTAGTGTTCTGCATGCCCATCGGTGGTGGTCTGTCTCTTTGCAGCGAGTTTTTAATGTAAGATACTTCAGTATTCTCCTCAGGCAAAATGTCGCTTCCTGCAGCGCACCTCAGTGGTCATGCTCGTACTTTGAAGTGTTACTGCTGTTAGTCACGGTAGTCAGAAAGTCTCAGTAATTTCTGTGAGTTTCTGTTTAATTAGTGCAGATTTGGAGAGGCCTTTGTAAGTTGTCTGTAGTGTCAAAACAGGAGGGAAAACTGGAATATTTACTTGGTGTGAAAAAATTCTGGCTTGGTTATGCAGAGTTTATTACAGCTCACTTGAAAATTATTTTTTGAGAAATTTTAACTTTTTTAAAACTGCATGAAAGCTCAGAATGAATGTAACTTATTTGGATGATGCACACAATGTTTAATGAACCTAATGTAAGGCTTATTATAAAATAAAATATTTAACCCAAGTATTTTGTCATATTTTTAATTGAAAAATATTTTATTTATCAATGCAGTTGCCTGTTCGTAAATCAAACACATTATTCATAGGATAAGAAAGTAGTTTGGGTTTAGCTTTTTTCCTGGTGCTTTTCAAGGAGGTGACTTTCTATCAAGATCCTGTTTACTTTTCCGTTGCAACTAAGTTGCATAAAGACTTAATGTCAAGAATGTGGCATTAGCTGGAAAAAATGAGCCACAACCATGCGAGGATAAACAGCCGGCATACATTTGTGTCTTATTTAGTTACAGGTAATTTAGTATTTTTCTTGCACTTTTGAGTTAGCACACTAAAATTTCCCCATGGTAAGGGCACGCAGTATGATTTTCAGCTTCAACTTTACCATCTGTAATTTAGAAGTGGAGAAAGTCACTTCTCCGTTAAACGAATTGAACTGAAAATTGAGTGTAAGTACTGAAGTACTGTCACTATGAGAGCTGTAGTAAACACTTCACTGTCCCATGCAGACAGATGCCTTACTGAGCGACCCCAAGCTCCTTACACTAACACTTAGGCAGCACAATTGTAGCAGTAGCGGCAGGGTTGGGCTGTGTTGGCCCACATTTGGTGCTTTGATCAAGCTACTGTGGACGGTATCTTTGTCACCCACCTTTCAGAAGCAGTGTGTAATGTTCAGCACTTTCTGTTGGAAAACGGAAGCACAGCTTCTGGGCTGTGAATGGTGTAAGACGATTTTAATGCTTATTATTTTTAAAAGTTTGGTTTCAGGACATCTGTGGAAGAAGATGAATATACCTTGAAATGCATCAAGGAATAATAGAGATGTGGACTACAAGGCCACTTCAGTCCAGTCAGCAGTGTCTGAAGATGCCTCGTTTTATGACCAAACTAATACTTTTGAGTATCAGTAGATATACATCAGTTAAACTGGACTCCGTCGTCCTTCCCCTCAGTCCGGCATTGCCTCGGGCGAGGATGACATGGCACCCTTCCGTAGGGTGGGCCCGTGGTGACAGCCCACAGTGGTGCAGAGTCTGTGCTGTGCGTGCCCCGCTCCCGTGGCCATGCTGAGCGACACAAAGGAGCAGCCGCTAATGACACGCAGAGCTGTGCCCCACGCCGTGCCCCAGCGGCGGCCAGGGCCTGCAGTGCCTGGGGCTGGCGGCTGCCCGCAGCCTGCCTCGGGAGCCGGCAGCCGCCGAGGCGCAGCCCCGCCTNCCGCAGCAGGTGCTGGCCGTGGTGCCGTGGGGTGTCCGCATCCCTCTTCAGCTCCTTGGAGACTTCTGCAGCAAGAAGGAGTCTTCCTTCCAAGACGTCTTCTTGGATGCCTCTCCATCTACGGCCTTGGGATGTCTGTCATGGGGAGGCACAGTGGCCATCTCCCCGAGTGGCCCTGGGGTGGCTTTGGCTACCGGCACGCCCTGTCTAGCTGTACCCACCAGGGTCCTGACCTGTACCATCCTCCTATCCTGAGGAATTGCTCAGCATTGGGGAGTAGGGCCTGGATGAACACTATCATATATTTGTAAATGATTTGGTTCACAGTATATCGAAGATGGACGCAGAGTTGTCAATACAAAATACAATTACGCAAGCATAACTTGACAATTGCATTCAGCAAAGTACATCAGCATTCAGGGGATTTATAGTAACTGGTTGTTTTGTAATATATTTTACTAACAGGGCAGAAGTGTGTATATGTTGAGCCACCTAGGAGAGTTAAAGAAATACTGGAGGAGCACTTCAATTTTCAGAAAGAAGAATGCAATGTTAAACATCCAGCTGCAGGTAATCCTCTTTATCAGCAAACGGCAAGTGTTTGTCAGGGCAAATGATTGGAGGAACTGTGGCAAAATTACAGAACATTTATGTAATAGCATGCAGAACATTTAGAAACAGCAGAATTGCATATAGTCTTTATTACTTTTTTCTCTTTATTTTTTGGTCAGAAATTATGAGACCAGAGAAAACACAGATAATTCCATATGATATATCAGTTTAATAAACCAGAAACAATTGCCAAGCAGTAGGGAGGTTTTGTTACCTTTTACTTTGAAAGAAATGCTGTAGTTATTAGAATACTGTTTCCCTTGTATAGGATTGAGATTCATTTCTACACTCACTCAAAATGAATTTAAAACAGTTGGATTCACAGACAAAAATGTGCCTAAATTAGGTGATGTAATCAATACCAAGGAGATGTAAAGACCATTTGAGCCTGTAATTCTTATTGCTATGATTAGGCTCTGTAGGGAATTACAGCACACACATGCAAATGACTGACTTAGGTAGCCTCTGTGTGTAGTAAGCAGATGAAAAATGGCATTTTGGCCATTCTTTTGACTTGTCCTAGACACCTGTCATTGCATGTGTCATGCTCTAAAAGTGCCTGTTCTTTGTGTTGACTGAAAAGGGGTCCTGAACACTGACCTGAGTTGCAGATGTTAACACTGGTCTGCTCAATCTGCTCATGTGCCTAATGTTACTAAGAGCTGAACACAACTATTTTTTATGCATCCATCTACCAGTGGATCAAAATTTTCTGGGGTATTTCAGTCTAGCTGAATAAATGGATGCTGCCTTATATGTTCTCATGACTTTTGAGGAGTGTCCCAAAGAAATGTAAGTTACAAAGGCTTAAAGTACTAAAGATAATAGAAAAATACTACACAAATATTTGTTACAGGACTATATAATATGGATCTGTAGCAAGCTTATTACAGAAATGGTATGTAATATAACAATGGTAAATATGATAAATACAGATGCTGATGTACAGATTATTCAGCGAGTACTGAATTCTTTTTCAGCTGTTTGGACAATTAGAGATGCTTACTAGGTGGCCTGGGCTCTGATAGACAGCATTTGTCAGATTGGATGGTTACTGATTTACACAGTTTAAACTACTAAAGTGTATTGTTTAAAATAGAAGGCCAGTAAATTGTAAACTTTCCACAAAATAAATTAGCTTTTAATTTTGTTCTGATGGTGATGGCTTTGGTTTTTCATTTGTTTGGTTACTTTTTGGTTTGGGTTGGGTATTTTGGGGGATGTTGTTGTTGTTTTCTATATTTTTATGAGGGCATTTTGTATTCCAGTATGACCGAAAAAGGATGCTGATCGCACCAGTCCTATTACTGCTGTTTCTTATTTTTCATAGACAAGCCGTATCCTGCTTCAGTTAAGTGCCTGAGTAGTCCTAAGAGCTTCTAGAAACAGCAGAGAGCATTGTGTATCTTTAGCAATCTGAATTGCTCTCTGAAGATGTCAATCTGTTTTCATTAACTATGGAAAAATATTATTGTGTAGTTTTATATTAATTCTAGAACAAGCTGAAGTAATCAGTTATAAAGGTATTACTTTGCCAAATCGTTAACAGTGGCTCTGGAAGGAGTTTGGAATGTGAAGAACAATTTTTCCATTAGAAGCCTGAAACCAGTGTCGCAGAACAGCAGCGATTTACTTTTACAGCCTCAGTTCTACTCAAGACATGCAAGAATGAAAAGTAAGAGTCACTAATAAGAAATTTTCACTCTAACATGTCATTTTTAAGTTTCAGGGCATCTTTCTGCAGAGCTAACCCATCTCTTCCTTTAGTAAGTAGGCAACAGAAAAATCCTTTGAAATCTTTGCAGAAGAAAGCTGTTCAGGACTGCTATGTTGAGTCACCTTATTTTGTATTCTGAAACCTTTTGTAAAGATTTCACATCTATTTTGTGGAATAATCACTTGGTTCCTACTGATAGATGATGAGTGTTGGTTTCATGTTCATTATGAACCTTACTGTTCTTAGCATCCAACCTTAAAATATTCAATTGTTTGGAAAAGCACTCCTCCAGCACACCTCCTGAAAAGAGCTTGATCTAGGTATCCTTTCAGGCATTTTAGTATTTGCCTGCAATGGTCAGCTGGTGCTCTGGGAAATGTGTTTCTTTACAGTCTGTAGAGTGTGGCTTTTGTGAAGCAGACCTGTTCTTTATAGATTTTAGCTTTGTATGTGCCCACATTCTCTCCTAACCTAACTCTCTTTAAACCCTAAGGAAACAGAGTTTTTTGCTTTTTAAGAGGAATATTTTTAGTGCCATGAGCTTGCAGAATCTATGAACTCAGCATATTCTGCCATTACATGAAGCTCCTTCCCACATTCTTGGGGGATAGTGGTTTAAAAATACAGGAAGCTTCATGATTAGCACCTCTTTCTTCCTAACTTGATCTTGTGAGATCAGGAGATAGTGGCATCTTAGTTACAAGAGCAGCATGGATTAAGCTATTACTGGTGTAAGAAACATTTAACCACTACAGCCTTCTGCCACGCTGCCTTTACTTTAGAGTTACTTACTTGTAGGAACACTTTAGATATAGAACAGGCCTAACAACTACAGAATGACTCAGGGTTTTGAGATGTTGACATCATTTTAATGCTCATGTACCTCAGGCTTCTAGTAAAGGCAAGCAGAGTTTTCAAAGATCATGATCTTTACCATTTCCTGTTCAGAACCATGAAGAAAGAAGAGCTTTAAAACAAAGCAGTTTACTCAGATTGGTGCAGGTTCTGAAAATTTGTCGACTTTCCTTTGGGAATTTGGACGTGCCTTCATTCTCAGGGATGCTGCTAGAGACAAGAGGTGCCCTCCTCACTAGCTATGCTGCCTGTTTTACAGTGGGCAGGCAGGCATCATGAGAGAAGAGGTGGCAGAAAAGATACATAATAGGAGAAAAACCGGGAGCAATCTGACTTCAGCTCCTATGTTCACCAAACCATCTCCATTCATGCACTCTTTTCTGTGTAAGGATCTGGGGAAGGAGAGACTAGTGAGGAGATGGAGTGGGTACAGGCTGTAGAAATGGGCAAAAGGGAAGGGACGATGAGAGAAGATGAGCCTGCTCTGTTTAATGCCAGAGGGAGAGGAACCAGTGAAGGAAAAGGAAGAAGCACTGGTAAAGGGAATGAAAGAGGAGATATACAGAAGGTTAGAAATTCCTGAAGGAAACAGTAAAGAGGAGAATACAGTTCAGGAACACAGAGATAGAAACTGTAAAAAATGAAGGGAAAATATGCAGGAGATATAAATAGAAGAGAGAAAAAGAAAAAAAAATATATTGCTGAATTTACTTAAGTAAATGCATTTAGCTTCTTCCTTTTACTGCCTTTCCCTAAAAGTGACCAGTGGTTTGGATGACTCACTATATGGTGTCTCATCCATCCTTAGAACAGCTGTTGTCTTTTTTACAGATTGCTGAATGTCAGTGCTGTGAAGACCTGCACCTGCTTTGATGTGTCAAATCAAACATCAGCATGACTAGCTACCTTTGGAAATGTAGATGTTTATTTATAGGATTTTGAATAAAGTTCTACTTGAATATTGAGCTATTTCCTTTTTGTTGTTTTATTTATATCCTCATACTACTTTTTAATCTGATATTGTAAGTAGTCAAATCTGATCCATATTTCCACCAGTGATGAAAACGCCACAATCCAAAGATTACAAGATGTTCTTGCTGAAAAATGTGTGACTGTGAAAGTCAACATTTTCATAGTTTTCTCCTTCGCAAGGTGATTCTAAGTTCCAGCAGATGATTTTAATGTGATTGAAGAAACGCCTCATAATGCTTTAGGCTGATTTCATCCATTAAACTTCTGAGCATTTCAAAAGGCAAGAGTTTGTGATTCAGTATTTAGCCTGATTTAATGGAAGATTAACATAAATAAACCTCTCTCCATATAAGAGCTATCATAGTATCAAAGAACCACATAGACAGCATGGAACCTGAAATAACTTGCCTCTCTCACTCTTAAACTATTATTACAGTGAGGTAACACCAAATGAATATTAGTTTGCTTTGTATTGTCATGCCACTTACGAATCCTTTGCACTGTATAAAACCAGAAAAGATACGGAGTCCTCCAGAGGCTGTTTCACCATGGACTTCTGTGTGCTGCAGGGGCACAGCTGACTCACCATGGTCTTCCCATGGTCTTCCTGGAGCACCTCCTGCCCCTTATTCTCCACTGACCTTGGGGTCTGCAGGGCTCTTCTCACACATTCTTATTCCTCTCTTCTCTGGCTGCAATTGCTTCTGTGCAGTAACTTTTTCCTTCTTACATTTGTTATCCCAGAGGCACTACCACCATTGCTAATTTGCTCAGCCTTGGTTAGCAGTGGGTCTGTCTTGGAGCCAGCTGGTATGGGCTCTGTTGGACACAGGGGAAGCTTCCAAAACTTCTCACAGAAGTCACCCCTGTAGTCAGCCCCCTGCTACCAAAACCTTGCCTAAGAGGTGGAGATGGGATTTGTTTCTGGGGCTCTCAGTTCCTCTGGAAGTAGCTGTAACACACTGAATATTTTTAAAAGGAAGTCTCAGTGAAATTAGACTTTGTGAAACAACTTTTTTTCACAACACTCAGCGAAACAACATTGTGAAACTGGATTTTGATTCCCTTTGTTTTTTTTTTTTTTTACAATTATCAGTGAATTAAATTTCTTTAATTTCATTTAAAATTTTCTTAAATTTCATTTCTTTGATTTTCTGGATCTCTTCTCTGACATTAAAAGTTTTATTTTATTTTTGTATCAGTGAGAAGGGAGAAAGTGAAAAACCAAAACAGCCCCTCAGCTGGCTTCAAGACAACTCTTTTCGGTGTTTCTGTTTGACTTCTAAATTAAGGTTATTGTACTGAATATTGTACCTGAGGCACTAGAGGAGTAGCTCCTTTTGAAAACGCTGTTTTCACTTTTTTGATGCAAATTTGATCATAAATCACATAGTATTTGAAGAGCACTAGATTTTCAGACAGAAACTTTGATTAGGCTCATTGCATCTTGTTTCTGCTTAATTTCATTTTTATCCTACTCTCCTCTCCTTGCTTTCCCATTCTGTTTCATAATCTTGTTTTAAAATTTTCCAAATGAGAAGACTTTCTGGCTTTATCCTGGATTCCTGCACTAGCTCAGTTTTGGTGCAGCATTTGGTGCTCATTTTCTCCCTCTTCCTTTTTGTGTGACCTTCTACAACAGAGAATGCCTGTTAGATCTTTTCCACTGAATATATTACCTCAATTATGAGGCTGTGGTAATTCTTACCTAGTCTGATATATTCATGTTTGTGACCTTTTTATGTGTCTCCTCTTTTATTTGAATAAAACAAAGCAATTTGTTTAAATATAATATTGCATAATAATGTTATTAATATCACTGTGATATTTATAATATCTCTGTAATATTCCATTAAATAGGGTGTTGAGTAATTTAAATTACCTGTGCTCACATTTTGTCATAGTGACTTTTTACTGTCTAACTGTTCAGCTCTCCTTTTCTTTTTTTATTATTTCATTGCCAAACTCAACACTGCTGTTTTGAAAGACAATTGTTATCATTGCTTATATGATTACATCACTCCCTGTATTAGTACCAGTGATTAAACACTTATATTTTTCCAAGGCTACACCTACATTATTAAGCAATGAAACACAGCAGGAAGGGGTCAAGTTATTAACACAGTTGGTATTGAGAGTCCCATAACTAGATTATATGTGGTTTAGGAGACTTACTTCAAATTGGGGCTAGTTTTGTCTCCTGGACTGAGATATGACCCCGATCCCTGATGTTCAAAGATGTCCAAAGACAAGTTTTACCACAAATCCTTGCTCTCTGTCCTGGGAGATGCTCACTGGGTAAAATGAGAGCATCAGTGCTGGTTACACATCACTGTCTCTTGCCACTGTGGCTGCATAAGATGAAGTCAAGTGCTCAAAAACCCAAGGAAGAATGAAATTATTGATAACTGCTTATAAATATCCACAGAGCCAAATTCTGACTTGCTGGTACCCACATGTGTGTCAAAGTGTCTGAGGATCGTGTGGGACTGCTAAGAAAATTTTCTGCTCTGATTTCTGCTCTGGTCTACACTGGTGAACAACAAAGCTGTGTGCTTCAATGGAGGATTGAAGGGTGTCCTGGACAGGATCCTTCATTCACAGCGTGCACAGAACATTTGTTCATGCCTGTGCCTTGACCTGGAAATATCAACTTCACATGATTTTAATCCAACATTGCTCACACAGTGAGTTTCACAAGTGAAACTGTAGCCGGGCAGAATATTTTAACATTGCCTTTGCTGTGTATGCAGAAACATGAGTTTGTCTGTCCGGAAACTGTTCAGGCATCAGCTTTCAACTGGATCTTCTATCTCGCATCGTATTTCTGAATTTTAAACTTCCAAGCAGAAAGATCATAATCTTGCATATGAAACACAAGGTAATCAAATTACAGGCATTTCAACTTCGTGCTGAAGTACAAAGTGTATCATTTATACAGAACAAAACTTTTATCACGCCTTTTCATAGAGAATTTAGGTTCTTACTTGGCAAAACTTGCATTGAAACCATGGGGACTATTTATGAAGAAGAAGAGACTTCAACATCATTCTTAGTTTCATTTTGGTACCAGACAGCATCTTCCTATGCTTTGAAGCTGATCACAATTATTTATGATGAAAAACTCCACAAGGTTTCCCCAGCTGACAGAATGTCTGGGTTGATAGCTGTGGCTGAAAACACAACCATGTCTTACAGTACCTTTTAAATTGCCTTTGTAAAACAGTTGACAAATAGCTTCAAAGACTTTTCTAGGCTTAAATATTTCTGAAGTGTGACAAAACAGAGTGAGTCAGAGTAGAGGAGGAAGCCAGCTGGGAAGTTCCAGGCAAAAATATTTACTGCTGTTAGTGATGGCAAATATTCAACCTTCAAATAAGCAAAATATTTTTTATTTTGCAACAGCTTCATTACTAACACACAGCGTATTATTTTTAATTCCTGACTATCAGGAGATACAGCAACATGAGAACTTGTGTGATTTCCACGGAGCAGTTAAAGCACTCCCAAGCTGCATATATAGTGCCAAGAAGTCTGGGTGGTCCTCAGTCCATGGGGCTATCTCCTGGACTGGTTTATCTCCAAAGCAGAGAAAACCAGATGTGGTCCCTGTGGGAGGTCTTCAGGCATCAGGCAACCTCCATCAGGTTGCACTTCTCAGTGAGGTCCATGGACTTCTTCCCAAGTCAGAGAGAACAAAACTGCTTGACAAAACCGTTCCAGCACAAAGTAGCTGATGTGACTGTGCCACGGATGTGCTGTGTATTATGGCAGAAATGAGGCAAACTGAAGCTCACATGGGTTACTGCCAGGCTGGTATTTATTTCTCTAGACAAGAAATGAGACATTAAAAAGGAGAGAGAAACATCTGACCTACACACAGATCTGAGGACACCTGACTTTCAACCTTGGTCCTGACAGTGAGGTCACTCCCTGTATCCCTCACTCTACAGCAACACATCACATTTGGCAGTTAAATTTACTACATCAAGATTTCTAGGAGTCTGCTAGACTTGTGGATGAAGGCACAACTATCATTACTTTCAGTAGTGACTATGATGAATATCCAATTAAAAGGTATTTCTGCTATTTCCCATATTGGGAGGGTTTGAAGACAGCAGCAACAAAACAGTCAGATCTGTAATTTGTAAGAATTCCAAAATATATCTCAAATATATATTTCATTTTGCTCTAGATATAAAATCTAGAAAGATTTTTGAATTAGTGGACTACATACAATATGTAAATGTAAACCTATATTTAGTTTCCACAGCGGCAGGAAAATTAATTTAAGGTGACAATATTACATAAATGATTTAGGCTACTGCACTCTCATCTTGAAATGATTAAATTCTTATTTTCCATAATAAACCAAATATTATTATAGTTCTGGATATCTATATTGTATGTCCAACCACAACTTACTGTGGATTTCAGTAATAGCTTTTTTTAAGATGCAGTGTAGAGCTTTAACTGATGTTGTGTTGAGAAATACAGAAAGCCATGTTTTGATTTCATGCTGAATAATTCAACAGATTTGTCTTAGTATTAACAATAGTCTTAATATGGATGCCACTGAAGTGCAGAGGAAAGTCATGCTGAACTTTCACTGTGAGACTGCAAAAAATCAAAACTAGCTAGGCAGCTCTTGCTATGAATCCTCACAAGGAAGGGTTTTTTTTTTTCTTGTCTTTAAAATTTGTCACTATTTGGCTTATAAAGATTTCCATGTTACATTGTCCTGAAACATTTCATAAATGCTGAATTAATGCCAACATTTTTATTGACTTACCATAGGCGGGATCAGGCCTTGCATCATCAATGTAACTGGTCAGGCTTTGAGTTTGGAATGCTTAGCAGCAAATCTTCAAGCAATGGAAGTGAAAACATGACTAGATAAAGACTCTTCCGAAGTCATGTGTCAATGCTGAAAGCACCTGAAGGAAAACAAGAAGCTTCGTTGCAGGTGATATCATCAAATCTATTGAGTGAATCAGAATTCCACAGAAGTCAATTGAGCTCTCCCATTCACTTTCACAAGTCCCAGATTTCTCATATTATCGGAAAAATGTCTGAATAATCAAAATAACTAACAGTTGTGGGTTTGGACCACTTTGAATCCTTGATTAATGCAGAGTAAGGATTGTGTTCATTTTATGTAGTGTTCATTGTATCAGGTGGGCTGTTGGGGGTTGGGTTTCTTTCTTACAGAATTTTCTCCCATACATTGCTATCGAACTAATTACTGGGTACTTATGGGTACTCAGGAAAGACAAAGGAAGTGGCCAAAATCAGGGGAGAGGATGGCGTCCCAGGTCTTCACTTCTCGCTGGGAGAGCTGCTCTCTTGGAGGGAATAGCGAGGCTGTTGGTTTTAACTATGGAGAGATTTCACCGGCCCCACCGGAGCCCAGCTCGGAGTGCCCCAGCACTGTCTGTCCGTGTGTGCCCGGGAATTCGGATCCTGCTCTCTCCCTGCTCTGCTGGAGCCGCGCTGCCGCGGTGCCCGCGCCCGCCGTTCCTTCGCTCCTGCTCTGGTTTCCCCACGCCGTGTCCCGCACCCCCTGCTGCTGCCGGGACCTTTCCACAGCTCCAGCAATCCCCGCCGAGCTCCTGACACATCTCGGGCTGTGACACCCTGGGCTTCCTGCCCACCCCGGCCGCTGTGGCGGTGACTGCTCCAAAGGGGAAAATGCCTGCGGTGAAAGACTCGCTGGGCCCTGATTCTCTTTTGTTGTTAATGCCATAGTTATTGTTGTTATTTTGTTTATCTTGTTATATGCAGTAGTAAAGAACTGTTATTCTTATCCCTTACATCTTTGCCTGAGAGCCTTTCAATTTTGGGATTGTAACAATTCGGAGAGGGGAGGTTTTGCATTCTCCATTCCCAGAGGGGTTCCTACTTCTCCTGGCAGATACCTGTCTTCCAAACTAAGACATGGGCTCTGGGTTGAATCTACGTCCAGCTTAAGGCTTCACAAGGCTCTTCTCTTCCTTAGCATTGTATTTCTGTATTTTTTTGCAGTTTTCTACTGTAGCAAAGTAACTTTCTTATATTCCCATTTTGTGACTAAAATCAGTTATTTATCAAGACAGGTGCTAGTTCCAGCAATGATTCACCTCATCCAGTAGGGTGGACTAGTGTTCCTTGGAGATTTCCTTCCAACCAACTCTGTATGTTGAAGCAGGCAGCCAGATACCAACTCCAACCATAGCTGTTGACATTTCTTGTATTTTATGAGTACTTGCAGCATGGACTATGGAAGTACTATGTACACAGTGTGGGATGATTGTGTACAATAGGTTTATGGATGTACATGACTTAGTTTCTAACCTAATACCATCTGCACACAAAACTGTGCTTTATTTTTTTTAGTAAACAGGCCTGAATCACTTTTCTTACTAGTATAGAGTCAAGTCACAGGGCCTTGACATATGTGGTATGTAAAATCTGTGCTAAAATCCAAACAGTCAGTGAGAATTTATGCCTGGTGTAACTCTACTGCCTTCAGTAGATATCTATATGAGAGGACCTTGGATCTACAGCTGTTAGATATGGGCATGTGCAGTGTCAGAGCTGGAAACTTATTCAGTTGGTACAAACGCTGTTTGAACTGTGGAACTCAGCAACCTCTCAGTTTACTGAAGCAAAATACTTAGAAAAAAGTTTCAAGCCTATGTGATGTACTTTTTCACAGCAACTCTGTGAAGCAGAGCTGGAAAAAATAATTTTCTGGTAACCATGAGGTTCTGTTATTTTTAAATAACTGTGAGATTTTAAACTAAACATGTATGATTCTAAGAAAGCTGTAAAGGAGAAAAAAGAATCCTCTTTTAAAATCTATTCCCCTTTAGTTTTGCAAATTTTTACTCCTCCTAGAGGTGCTTGAAACTGATTGAATTTGACAGGAATTCAAAGCTATTGTGGCAGCTGTCACTTCTTTCTTTTTCTTTTTTTTTTTTTTATTACTTATTCAAACTTGCTCTCAGCCTCACTCTATAAATTACATCTGTTTTAAAAAAAATCCCCTGCATCTTCCGAAGTACTTCCCTGTGAGGCCGGTGTGTAAATCATAGCTCAGCTGGTGTGGGAAAACCATTTTGACAGAGTTTAAAACCTCTGGCTGTTTCACATGTGGACTGGAAGAAATAAATGAGAATGCAACGGGAAGCAGCAGAGCAGTCCTGCTTTCTCTTGGGCAATAGGGCAGGGGAGACCTGAGACTGTGCCAGCCTTCGTGATGTGTATGGCAGGGCTCTCTTCCCCCCTGTGGCCCTCTGCCCCGTGCTCCTACACATGCTCATGTATGGGGTTTGTGTGGCAAGATTCTGGTAGTGATGTGGTGACAGGGGTGGCTTCTCTGAGAAGGTGCTAGAAACTTCCTCCCCATGTCTAGCTGGTCAATACCAGCCAGCTCCAAGACAGACCCACTACTGGCCATGGCTGACCCCATCAGTGACAGCAATAGCACCTTTGGGATAATGCATTGAGGAAAAAAGTTACTGCACAGAAGCAATTGCATCCAGAGAAGAGAGGAATGAAAATACGTGAGAGCAGACACCAAAGTCAGTGCAGAAAAAAAGGGTGGAGGTGCTGCAGGGGCTGGAGCAGAGATTCCCCTGCCACCTGTGGTGAACAGGTTCCTGGCAGGATTGTGGCCCCGCGGAGAAAGGAAGCTCATGCTGGCCAGGTTTGCTGGTAGGACTTGTGACCCCACTGGGGATCCATGCTGTAGCAGCCTGCTCCTGAAGGACTGTACCCTCTGGAACCACGTTGGAGCAGCTCATGAAGAACTGCAGGCCCTGAGAAGGACTCATGTTGGAGAAATTCAAAGGACTGCCTCCCGTGGGAGGACCCACACTGGAGCAGTGGAAAGGTGTGAGGAGTCCTTCCCCTGAGGAGGAAGGAGCAGCGGAGACAGCATGTGATGAACTGACCGAAGCCTCCATTCCCGATCTTCCTGTGCCGGTGTTGGGAAGGAGGCAGAGAAATCGTGCACAACATTGAGCCCAGGAAAAAGGGAGGGGTGGGGAGGTGTTTTTCAGTTTTGGTTTAATTTCCCTTTAGTCTAGTCTAATTTGATTGGCAATAAATTAATTTCCGCAAATCGGTTTTGTTTTGCTTGTGACTGGAGTGATCTCTCCCTGTCCTTATGTCGACCAGAGAGCCTTTCGTTGTATTTTCTCTCCTCTGCCTTGCTGGTGAAGGCAATGTCAAACCGGCTCTGATAAACACCCGGCACCAAGCCGCGGTCAACCCACCAGAGGTGCCAGGGTGCGGGCGCCCCGAGACCCCTTGCGAGCGTCCCTACAACCGCGCATGCTGGGGCCTGGGCTCTCACCGGGAATCCCTCCCGAGAGCGGGGACACAAATTCCCACTGCGGCCCCGAGTCGGGCATGAGCAACCGCGCGGCCCGGGGCCGCATCTTCCCGGCTGCCGCACGGCCGAGGCGGCGCGGCCGCGAAACCCCGCCGGGCGCTCGGCCACCGCTCTCNCAGAGCGGCGGCAGCGGGCGGCGGGGATGGATGCGGCCCCGCGGCTCTGCAGCGGCAGCTTCTGGCGGCGGTGGCGGCCGCACGGGCGGCGGTGGGTGCTGACAGCCGCGCTGCTGGGCGCCGCCGCCACGCTCGCTCTGTACTCGGCGCTGCCCGAGTTTCCCCGGGCGGACGGCGAGCCGGTGACCCTGCTGCTGTGGTGGGAGCCCTTCGGAGTCCCGCTGCGCTTGCCCGACTGCCGGCGGCGCTACAACATCAGCGGCTGCCGCCTCAGCGTCAACCGCAGCCAGTTCGGCGACGCGCAGGCGGTGGTGTTCCACCACCGCGACCTGGCGCGGCACGGCGTCGAGAGGCTGCCCCGAGGGTCGCCGCCGCGCCCCCCGCGCCAGCTCTGGGTGTGGATGAACTTCGAGTCGCCGTCGCACTCGCCCGGCCTGCAGGGGCTGACAACCGGGCTCTTCAACTGGACCGTGTCCTACCGCCGCGACTCCGACGTGTTCGTTCCCTACGGGTACCTCTACGTCCCGCCGACGCCCCAGCCTTTCGTCCTGCCCCGCAAGACGCGGCTGGTGGCCTGGGTCGTCAGCAACTGGAAGGAGGACGCCGCCCGGGTGCGCTACTACCGACAGCTGAAGGAGCACCTGCCCATCGACGTGTACGGGGCGCGGGGGCTGGCGCTGGCCGAGGGCGGCCTGGTGGAGACCGTCTCAGCCTACAAGTTCTACCTGGCCTTCGAGAACTCCCAGCACACCGACTACATCACCGAGAAGCTCTGGAGAAACGCTTTCTCCGCCAGCGCCGTGCCCGTCGTCCTCGGACCCAGCAGGGCCAACTACGAGCGCTTCATTCCCCCCGATTCCTTCATCCACGTGGACGACTTCGCCAGTCCCCGGCTGCTGGCCACCTACCTGAAATTCCTCGATAAAAACAAACCCAACTACACGCGGTACTTTGCCTGGAGGAAGAAGTACGAAGTCCACGTGTCCTCGTTCTGGGATGAGCATCTATGCAAGGTCTGCGAGGCTGTTAGAGAAGCTGGGAATCAAGTCAAGACTGTTCAAAATCTGACCAGCTGGTTTGAAAGCTGATGTTCCTTATGGGTGAGGCTTGCCTGGACAGCCCGGGCCAAGCGTCAAGGTGTCAGGAAGGATGGGTCTCGCAAAGATCATTAGCCCGGGTAGTCGGCATTAGCCACAGAAGATTGGTGTCAGTTGGAGAAACGTACAGGTACAGGAAAACGAGCTGTGAAAAGCCTACAAAAGGAAGATTTTTATTAAAGAAAAAATTATGAAAGTACGAAGAGACATTATGTCAGATGATTCCTAAAGAGCGAAGTTAAACTTCCAAGAGTTGTACAGTTACAGAACTTTTAAAGTTCTGCACAGCTCAACGTAAATATCTGATGCCAAATTCCTCAGCTGTACAGCTGAAACCAATTTCGGTGGCTATGACAACTTCCTGGTCCGTGAAACTTTCCTCCGCTCACAGAGGATACATGATCAGTGCTGGTTTTCTGTAATAGTAAGGCAAAAATGAATGTCTTCAACTGTTTTTTATACATGTGAAAGCTATTTACAGACAAATTCTGAGCCACAAGTAAGAATGTAAGAGTCTTATGGTACAGTAGCACCTTTTGGCAATGCTTGAAATTGCGGCAGCCCGCTAATAATGCTTTGAACCAAATAATTGTTCTGTTTAAGAAAAAGCATGTGGAGGGGACTGAATCTGAGTGAACAAACAGCTAAGATGATGTAAAGTATTTCTCCTACTACCTGCTGAAACCATAGGCATGTTTATCCTGTATGAAAGTAGAGTAGAAATTTAAGTACAGGAAAACACAGACTAGGGAAGAAAGTTGGAGCACTTCCACCCTCCCTTTATTCAGGAATTAGAAAATGTTTACAGGTATCTACATGTTTTTCTCTGCAAAATTATTGCCATACAGGAAAATTCAGGGAAAGGCTCAGAATGGCAGGGGGTTTATTACTGCATTGAATATATGTACAGAAAGGCTTTTTTTCTCAAGTATCAGTAGACAGTGTTGTTGTGTAGCAACTCTTTTGGTTTATGGCATGCATTTTTAAAAATTCTGCTGGGGGACAGACTGGTCAGAATGCTGTTTTGTTGTTTTTAAAATAATAATTACCAAAAAAAATCCCCAAACTCCCAAATCATTTTCATTCAAAAAGAAAATTACTGTAGAGAATAAGATCTACACTGTTGGTAAAATACAGATTGTGTGAGGAAAGAATATAAAAAGGGAAGGATTTACTGTTTTCCTTTCGTTTTGGGGTCTTTTTCTGTCTCAGTTTTTTTAATCAATAAATAGATTCTTAAGGTAGAAATCCCTTCACTCAGTGCCTGTCAGGAACATTTACAGTAGTTATTCCCTTTTAGACTCCCACATTTTTCTGGAGCCATCCTAGTAGTGGATGTGTGGTTACTTTTTGGTTACATGTAATCTTGCTCAACCAAAGCCAGACAGAAACTTCGGTTACAAGTACACATCCTTGCCAAGCTCAGCCTCCCGGTCTTTTGCAGCTATGAAATTTGTGGCAAAAAATGACAGCCTACAAGAGACGTGCCCACGTGAATGAGGCATTCATTCTGCTGCTTTTTAATCCATGGAGTTACTCAGAGACTTCATTCAGAATAAAATCATGGATGCAGAATAGGTGGGAAAAGAAGAAAGTTGCAAATAAGAGATGGGCATCAGAACAGGCAACCTCACTGGCATTTGTGAGTGATACTTAGGTTGGGAAAGGGTTAGATTTAATTTAAGCAGTATGGGATGTTGGATGAGTGCTTTTAAGATGTATGAGCGCTTTTAAGATGTATGAGCTGGCAGTCTACTGTAATTTATTTCTAGTTAGATGTTCCCCATGATTAGGTAAACATGGAGCCAAGGATTATTGGAAAAAAAAAATAATAATGAAGTTCATCAATAATTTGCACAGTTTTACCAGTTCAGATCTTTCAGGCTTTTGCAATTATTCCCTTCTGCTTTTGTGCAAGGGGGGGTTGGCTGAAAGTACTTGATGAACCTTTTTGTTGTCAGTGCCAGAGTTGCTGTAGAATATTTATTGGGAAGGGAGTGAAAACAATCTATGCAATATGGGATATCATAGGGATGATCCCTAATGCTGCACTTTCACTTCAAGAAGTATAAAGTGATTGTTTAAAGTAAAAGTGTCCTTCATGGCATGGTCATCTGTTTCTCTATCAGTAGTTACTAATCCCATAATACTGTGTTTGATATTTTTAAAACTCCAATTTCGGTGTAGCATTAACCGTAATACCTAAGTGTCAGGATGATAGGTCCCATCTTTTCCTTTGAATTTATAATACTCTTTTCTGTTCAGTTTTTATTAAAGTTCACATAACTGTATACAAAATCCCAATCTTAAAAGTGATGAAATAATATTTAAGATTGCACTACTTTTTATCAGTCTGCTGAAACTGAAAAAAAAGTGCATTTTTTCAGTCCTAATTTTTTTTAGCATTTGTGAAATTTTCCAGGCACACTGTTCTTCTGTGTAATCTTTAGTAATGCCACATGCAGAAGATCAGGCTATAGGAGCCTGGGAATTTCCAGAGATTGCAAATGTTAATTTTTTTCCTCAGCCTCTATAAAATAAAGAATTGAAATCTTTGGGGAAATATTTTTGTAAAATTCAGAAGAGAGCTACAAAGCAATTAAAGCATCATTTGTGTAAAGTAATTAGAATTGCATGGTATTTGTAAATTGTGCATTGAGGATTTTCAAGAACTGTATGGTGAAAACTGCAGATTTGTAATAATTATTGCAGAGCACTTGCACTAGGAGAAGAAAAGCCTTTTCTAATTTCATCATTCTTACATGGATGTTGCAAATTTGTGGCTTTCCATTTGGGAGGAAACTCAGCCCAGGCCTATAGCTGCTGAAGTCAATATTACAGAATTTCTGTAAAACTCTGGTTTTTAGTCATCTACACCATGAGCTAATACTGTATAGTTACAGGCAAATGTGATGCACTTTGTAATGCATTTTGTAGTGCACTTTGTAGAGCTCTAGTTCAATGATAAAGTTTGCCTGAACAAACTGGTTTGTATGTTGGGTACCAGACTCCACAGGGCATTGTAGATGATGTATACAATCCAGTTGTAGAAATTGGGGAAAGTTATTTTCTATTTTAAGTGTAAAGTTTCTTTGAATACATTTTTTAAATTTTTTTCTCCATGCCTTAAAATATTGGGGTGGAGAGAGAGAAAGGAAGATCATTATCTTCTGGGTTTTATAAGGTGAAGAATTATCATTACTTTTTTATTATGATGTAAATGGAATAGAGAATTATGTGATCCTTCAAACTGCATATTGTATCTCAGGGAATTTTATACTGTAAGGTGTCTTGATCTTCATAGAATGAAGTAACTTTGTATTAATTATATAGGTTGATACTCAATAAAATTAGAGGAAGTAGTGCAAAACAATCCTTTTTTAATTATTCTGTTGTCTGTGTGTTGTCTGTGTTATGAAGGCTGAAGAAAACTGCTTTTTAAAGAGGATGAATGTCTTTTCATATTTGTTTAATAAATAAAAGTGGCTGATTGTTCTCAAAGTAGTCAGACCATCTGAGGTTAGGCATGAAACCTGGTTCTGCCAGGAGAAAAATATTTTCATAGGAGAGGCTGTGCTGAGTTATTTTCTATATGAAAAGGTGCATTTATTAAAGCTGGGTGTTAGAAAAATGTCATTTCAAACAAAATCAAAAAACAAACTTTCTCTTGATCTACAGAGAATTTGAATGTGGTTGGTTTCTTTTTGCCCCCTTAAGTTTCAAAATGAGACTATGTTTATTTTGGTATTCAACACGTAGTGCTGTATCTACCTTTTTAGCTACAGCTTTTTTCATGGTTGTTCATGGTTGTCTTCAACTGAGCAACAGGACCAAGTGCCAGAAGCTGTTTTCCCTAAGCTTTTGTTAGCGCTGATTGTGGCACAAGTGGTGGCTTACCCTTCTCTTTTACCTCTCTCTTTACCCTCTCTCATCTTCTGGACAGCTTGGTGCACAGGATTGAGAAAGCATTTCTGAAAATTCCTGCCCAGCCAGGAAGGGGTCAGAGCTACAGACCTTGCTTTTCCCCCTAAAGTGATTGATGTTGTAACATTGTCACATTTAACTTCTGTAAGCAGAGCTTAAACTGACGGCTTACTTACGCCTGCCTGAGGGGGAAAACCTTTTTTGCTCGTTTTCCAGATGGCACTGAACACTGGGTTGGGGAAACCAGTTTAAATATTTTCCTGTCAAATATTTTGTACCATTTGTTCAAGCTTGTTTGGTGACTCTTGAGTGAGTTATGCCTGATTAAACTCACACAGCTCTCTATCCAACAGTCACATAAAAATGGTGTTTGTTTTAAGAGAGTAAATAACCCTTTGTAGGGCACACAGAGCTGACTTAATCTAAAATC